>JAANYP010000621.1:207500-276744 GCA_020465985.1 Centrapalus pauciflorus | reverse complement strand
TAAACTACTAAAATTTCTTACATTCAACCAAGAATTTCATAAATTAATTCTTTGGTTTCGGTTTTTCTCAAAACCGTACCAAATACATATATATTTCGAAATTTAAGAAGTTATTACCTCAAATTCTTGCTAATTGATGATGTTTGATGCTTATTGTAACTCCTTTGATCTTGATTCTTCAATTAAATCCTCAATTCTTGAATTTCTTTGACAAATTGAGAGAGAGCCGTATACTTAGTGAGAGAGTAGAGAGAGAAGTTAATTTTGTTAAATGATCTTAAATGATCATTATTTTGGTTTATATATATTATTTAATTATATTTGTTGTTTAACCCACTAAACATTTGTATTTTACATCTCTTTTATTTTGGTCATCATTAATGATTTATAATATAAATATTCAATTAATTTTAAATAGTCATATTATTTCAAACTTAATATATATTACATCATAAATAATGTAATAAAATTACATTATTATCTCAAAATCAAATGTTTACATGGTTGACAAATGTTATGTTGTTACAGAATGGGCTCCACCACGCACAAACTTCGTCCTCGAAGTTAGATAGATTCAAACAGACTGGGATAAGTAGCTTTCATGACATCTCTCGATTCCCAAGACTGATGCGAACCTTTGTGGTGTTTCCACTGGACGAGCACCATCTGTATCACTTTATTTCTAAGCTTCTTAGTCTTTGAATCCAGAATACGTTCTGGCTCTTCAACCACGCGAAGCTTCTCATCAATTTGCAAGTTAACGTGTGGTATCTGTACTTCTCTTTCGTCAGCTAGGATTTTTCTCAGATGACTAACATGAAATACAGGGTGTATTCCAGCTAAGTCAGCTGGTAGTTCAAGGCGATAAGACTGATTTCCAATCTTTTCGACGATCTTGAATGGTCCAATAAATCTTGGAGCTAGCTTGTTTCTTTTAATGAATCGCACCACATTCTTCATTGGGGATACTTTCAACATCACCCAATCGTTAACTGCAAAACTGATTGATCTATGCCGGTTATCATAATATGACTTCTGCCTGCTTTGAGCTTCAAGAATATTTCTTCTAACAAGTTGAATCTTTTCATGAGTCAACTGTAGAAGGGCAGGTCCTGCTATTGGCGATTCGCCTGTTTCTCGCCAACAAGTAGGAGTTCTGCACTTTCTTCCGTACAAAGCTTCAAAAGGGGCCATCTTGATCGTTGAATGATAACTGTTATTGTATGAAAATTCGACCAACGGCAAGTGGTCATCCCAGTTACCACCTAAATCAAGAACGCAGGCACGAAGCATATCTTCAAGAGTTAGAATAGTACGCTCACTCTGGCCATCTGCATTTGGATGATAAGCAGTACTCATAGAAATCCGAGTACCCATCCCATCTTGTAATGCCTGCCAGAATCTGGATGTGAAGCGACTATCACGATCAGAAACGATAGACTTTGGCACACCGTGACGAGAGATAATTTCTGTGATGTATATCTGTGCCAATCTATCGAGAGAATAAGTTTCTTTCATCGGTATGAAGTGAGCTGACTTCGTTAATCGATCCACGACTACCCAAATGGAGTCGTGCTGTCTTTTGGTCTTCGGCAGCTTTGTGATGAAATCCATAGTTATATGCTCCCACTTCCACTCGGGAACTGGTAGTGGTTGCATATCCCCGAAGGGTTTCTGATGTTCTGCCTTAACCATCTGACAGACTCTGCAGCTTTCAACACACTTACCGATATCTTTCTTCATTCCTGGCCACCAGTAATCAGCTTTCAGATCAAAATACATCTTTGAGCTGCCAGGATGAATGGATAACTTGGACTGATGAGCTTCGGACAGAAGAGTGTTACGAATAGAACCATATTTAGGAACCCAGATTCGGTTTCCCTTGAGACAGTGAAGTCTCAAATGGTTCAGAGTTAGAAATTGTAATTGCCCTTTAAGATTTTCAGAATCTATGTTCTCTTCTTTCAGCGCTTCAGTTTGAGCAGCTCGAATATCTTCAATAAGATCAGAAGAGAATATAACTGGAGTTAGGGCATAACAGCACTTTTCTGGATATACTTTTCTACTCAATGCATCCGCGACAACATTTGCTTTGCCGGGATGATATAAGATCTCGCAGTCATAATCCTTGATAAGCTCCAAGGATCGACGCTGTTTCATGTTCAGATCTTTTTGAGTGAAAAGGTACTTGAGACTCTTATGATCGGTGTAGAGCTGACACCGAGTCCCATATAGATAGTGACGCCAAATTTTCAGAGCAAAGGTGACGGCAGCCAACTCAAGATCATGAGTTGGTGCACTTTTCTCGTAATCTTTCAATTGCCTTGAAGCGTAGGCAATTACTTTTCCCCTTTGCATAAGAACACATCCTAAGCCAGTACCAGAAGCGTCGCTGTAAACAACGAAATCGTCGTTACCTTCTGGCAAGGCTAGGATCGGCGCTTGAATCAACTTTTGTTTCATAATATTGAATGCCTCTTGCTGTTTATCGGTCCAAACGAAAGGAGTATTCTTCCGTGTTAGCATTGTAAGCGGCACAGCAATCTTTGAGAAGTCCTTTATGAATCGCCGATAATAACCGGCCAATCCAAGGAAACTTCGTATTTCTGAGGCATTACGAGGCGTTTGCCATTTCTGAACGGCCTCGACTTTCGAAGGATCAACAGAAATTCCTTTGCCAGAAACAACATGGCCAAGAAACTGGATCTATAAGAATCAAGATAGAAATTCAAATTCTGAGTTGAATCATAGAATAGTTAAGGAAACAGCTCAAGACTTATATAATAGAAATTATACCTGTCTGAGCCAGAATTCGCACTTAGAAAATTTTGCATAGAGTCTTTCTTTTCTTAATAACTCTAGCAATTGCCGCAGATGAATAGAATGATCAGCCTCCGTTTTGGAGTAAATCAGAATATCGTCTATGAACACGATAACTGATTTATCCAACATTGGTCTGCACACACGATTCATGAGATCCATGAATGCCGCTGGTGCATTTGTCAAGCCGAACGGCATCACGAGAAATTCGTAATGGCCGTATCTTGTACGGAAAGCTGTCTTTGGAACATCTTCTTCTCTGACTTTTAACTGATGATACCCAGATCGGAGATCTATTTTCGAAAAGTAACTGGCTCCTTGTAACTGATCAAACAGATCATCGATTCTGGGCAGAGGATACTTATTCTTTATTGTAACCTTGTTCAACTCGCGGTAATCGATGCACATACGGAAAGTTCCGTCTTTCTTTTTAACAAATAGTACTGGTGCACCCCACGGAGAAGAACTCGGTCGGATAAACCCCTTCTCCAACAGCTCTTGCAGTTGCTTTGACATTTCCTGCATTTCTGCAGGTGCAAGTCTGTATGGAGCTTTTGCGATAGGAGCCGCACCAGGAACCAAGTCAATACTGAACTCGACTTGTCGTTCCGGTGGCACTCCGGAAATATCGTCAGGGAATACGTTTGGGAACTCACAGACGATAGGAATGTCGGACAACGATTTCTTTTCAGAGCTGGACTCAGATAGAGCATAACAAAGGTAAGAGTCGTGACCTTTAGACAAATATTTGTGAGCCTTTTCTACAGATATAAAGCAATGCGCACCTTTCCGCTTTTCGCCCTTGATCTCAAGTACTCGACCGTCTGAAGATTTGATTCTGATTACTCGTCGGTTGCAGATAATTGTGGCCTCGTTGTTCATTAGCCAATCCATGCCGATGATGACGTCAAATTCTTTTAACGGAATCGGGATGAGGTCGAGATTGAATACAATGTTATTGACAAGTAGAGTGCAGTTTCGATAAACGGAATCAGCCATAACATAGTTGTTGCTGGCTGTCTCGATATCAAGTATTACGGGAAGCTTCGAGGGAGATTTATATAGTCTTTGAGCGAAAGTAGTTGATATGAAGGAACGACTAGCACCGGAATCAAATAACACACGAGCAGGAATTGTATTTAACAGAAACGTACCGGTGACTACGTCTGGTGTTTCTCTCGCCTCTTCAGCTGTAATTTGGAAAGCTCGAGTCCGTGCAGTCGGCGTTGCAGCAGAACTTTTCCCTGTAGAACCTCTTGCTGATGATTGAGACTGATAACGCGATCCGCTACGACACTGGTACATAAAATGTCCTCTTTTTCCACACTTCGCACATCCTCGTCCCTGCTGCGGACATTCATCACTGCTGTGACCGATCATGTTGCACGCGAAGCAAGTAACGTCATCTGGATTACATAATCCCATGTGAGACTTTCTGCATCTTTTGCAGAATCGAGGCTCGTTTGTCAGTGAGTAGGCTTGCGCTTTCGGCTGTGAACTGTACTGATGGGTTTGCTGAGATTGCGACTTATTTGGCTTGAAAAATCTGCCAAACCGCTGTTTCTTTGGAGGAGACGGATTCATCGGATTAGTAGACGGAGCGTAGAGCTGATCGCCGTACTCTAAGTACCCTCGTTCAATCTGTCTAGCTGCTTCTACCATTTCTAGATAACTCTTGTATTTAATCGCGCTCATCGGATGTCTGTATCTAGGATTGAGTCCTACTCGGAACCTATTCATTTTCCTTTCCTCTGTTGCCACTTGGTAAGAAGAGTAGCCACATAATCTCGAAAATTCGTGTTCATATTCATCTACAGTCTTCGTCCCCTGAGTCAGTTGCATTAATTGGACTTCCATCTTATCTTGCTGGTCAACTGGGCAGTATTTCGCATTGAACATGTCTAGAAACTGCTCCCATTCTAAAGTCTGAATCACCTCCTCACCATAGATACTTCGCTGGGTTTTCCACCAGGCACGAGCAGCTCCCACAAATAGTGCAGATGCATAGCTTACTTTCTTCGAATCTAGACAATCAGAAATCCTGAAGATTTCTTCAGTATGACTAATCCAATCCATCGCCTGGATCGGATTCACTGTACCCTCAAAGTTCAGGGCACCGCTCGCTTTAAAATCTTTGAATTTGCAGCCTTTTGGCTGAGCTATTTGGGTTTCTGGGTTAGATTTATCAGAGTCAGATTCATTGGTCTGGACTTGCTTTTCTTTTCTCTTATTTTTCTTTTCTTCACGTCTTTTAGCTTCGGCCTCATCTCTAGCACGAAACTGTTCTTGCATCATTTTGTTTTGTTGTTCTGAGTGTTGGGCTAGAAATTGTTGCATCATTTCAAACATTTGTTGTTGGGTCATATTGTTGGGTCATATTGTTGGGAATATCACCTGATCCTGATCCTGACATCTTCTACTGAAAATTAAAATCAATTAATTATCAGTTTATAGACTTAGATCTAGGTACCCTTTTTCCCATCCTAATAGTCTGTACATCCTATCTCAATTCAAACCACCTAAATGATTGATACATATGTATTGCTTCAGTTTGAGATCAAGTATACTTACGTAATACTTGATTCACTCAAACTAGTGCTCTGATACCATCCTGTGAAGACCACCCCTTACGGGGCAGTGCTCACCAGTCTAGGTCCCATAATATGCAATACGATATCAACCATACTAAGATAGGGTAATTAATTGCGGAATTAAAAATTACATGTACATTACAGATTAGGATTTAAGTTTACATATTTCAAAATAAAATTATAAAAGGGTAACGTCTAATCTAATCATAACATCAATCATCACATCAAGTCTACCCAGAACCACCACATTAACTGTCTTCCAAATCAGTACCAGAAAGTTTGTTGAGAAGTGGTCTAGGAAAGCTTCAAAACTTGGATTTCTTGATGACCTAAGCACTAGGTCCTGCAGGTGATTTTCCTTTGGCTTTTCCTGTAAAATTTTAAAGCAACATCTGTAAGCAAAGCTTAGTGAGTTTATAGATTTTCAATATTAACATGCGTGTCAAGCGGAGTCATAAATCTAAGCGTGATATGTCTTGGCTGCCGCTACAGCCCTCATCATGATTGAGATATAGTATCTAGATCGGATGATGTTCAAACCACACTCACGCTTATATCGTGGGGATCAGCCACATACTGGGCTAGCTACCAGTAGGTCAACATGGCCGAACATCGGAGGTCATTACCAAGTTCGTGAGAACTGGTGGAATAGCCGGGTCTAGAACAATAGACCATAAGGGCTAGTCAAGCTGAATAAGTCTTATCAAGTCTGATCAATGAAGTAAGCATAAGTCTTAGGAGTCATGATAGCAACGAATCATAAAGCAAAGTCTGAAACGCTAATAAATGCAATATGAAATGATAAGCAAATAACTATCATGATTCACTGGGCAACACCCATCCATGGTGTGCACAGGTCTCAATCCAGCTGATAAATGAATGTCAAATAATGTAACAGCATCAATATATCTCAAACGGATCTTTGCATGTTCAATTTGAATATCTATAACTCACAGTCTGGGTCTTGGTCAAACAGATATAAGAATCTGCCACCTGAGTTATCTCAGGATTTTGTCAATCTGTAATCTTGTCAATTCTTTTTCTTTGTCAAATCAAGTCTCTGACCCGCTTTTAAGTCTTTTAGTCTTTGTTCAGATAATATACTGAACCTGTTCAAAATCATTCATGATAATATCATGTCATTTTCATCATCTCTATTAATGTCATCATCTTTTGGTCATAAATTCTTTATTTCTATCTGATTCTGATAACTTTCAGTTCATCAATCTTTATTCTTTTAATTCTCCAAACATTCACTAAATATATATATCAAATTATATAGAATCGGGTTTCGGATCACCCAAATTCGGATTCATCCGGATTGGGGACCCGGATTCGGATCCAACCGAATTGGGCACCCGAATTCGGACCAGATAATTAATCCGAATTAGGACCAATCCGAAACGTAAGGTCCGAAATTAGGATGACTTGGGAACCAAATTAGGATCATTATAGATCCGAAATTAGCATCACATCCGAATTAAGGTTATATCCGAAATAGGACCCGAATTTGACCCAATGCGAATTTGACATCATCCGAAATCAGGACCCATCATCCGAATTCGGTTCCAACCGAATTCGGACTCAAGGACTTAGAAAATTTTTCCCAGAATTTTGTTCTTGGTGTTCTTCATGTTCTTCATTCGGATTTTATCAATAATTATCTAAATTTCATTTTCATCAACATGCAACTTAATTTTATGTTCTATTACTATTATTAGGTTGATTTTATACTAATTTCCCATTTTAATAACATCATATTTCGATCAAGATCATCCAAATATTCGAATTTTTGTCAAGAACACATAATTAACAAAATTTTCTGATTTCTTCATTATTTGAAGGATCCAATCCAAATTCTTTGTTTCTTTATCATTTACCAACTTGAATTTACCATAAACTACTAAAATTTCTTACATGCAACCAAGAATTTCATAAATTAATTCTTTGGTTTCGGTTTTTCTCAAAACCGTACCAAATACATATATATTTCGAAATTTAAGAAGTTATTACCTCAAATTCTTGCTAATTGATGATGTTTGATGCTTATTGTAACTCCTTTGATCTTGATTCTTCAATTAAATCCTCAATTCTTGAATTTCTTTGACAAATTGAGAGAGAGCCGTATACTTAGTGAGAGAGTAGAGAGAGAAGTTAATTTTGTTAAATGATCTTAAATGATCATTATTTTGGTTTATATATATTATTTAATTATATTTGTTGTTTAACCCACTAAACATTTGTATTTTACATCTCTTTTATTTTGGTCATCATTAATGATTTATAATATAAATATTCAATTAATTTTAAATAGTCATATTATTTCAAACTTAATATATATTACATCATAAATAATGTAATAAAATTACATTATTATCTCAAAATCAAATGTTTACATGCTTGACAAATGTTAGGTTGTTACACTCTCAAAATCCCAAACCTTCACAAATGGCTCAAAGAAACAATCCCTTTCTTCCAGTATTCGTTGGTGATGATGTTGTGAAACACTCATCAGTTACCACAATTCTGACCATAAAGCCCACCAACTACATTGCCAACCTAACCATTCCCAAAAACTATGTGGGGAAGGGTTATGAACAGATAGTGGAATTTCTAAGAGTTCATCCGTTGAACTACGCAAGGACTGCCACTCCTAGTGTCCTGTACCAGGAGATGGTGTATGAGTTTTGGTATACCTGTGCCTACAACCCCAACACCAAAGTCATTAAGGGCACTATTCTCAATGGGACTCAGACCATTGAAATAACGACTGGTCTTCTCAGAGAGGTTCTTCATCTGCCAACTGCTGAACCATATGACAAGCCTCAACCTGAAAATGACCAAATGGGGAATTTTCTACGCTTCTGTGGTGTAGCAGAACCCAAAATCGGAGCTACGCTGTTCAGGAAGGATCTGTCTCCTACCTACAGTTTTCTATTTGCCTCAGTAGTGATGTGCTTCGGAAGTAAGGGTGGTTCATTTGACCAACTGAGCCATGATGAAATCCTAATAGTCCTACAGCTGGTGGATGGGACTACAATTGACATGGCTAAGTGGATTTTCCTGAACTTGAGGAACCTGGTTCAACAAGATAACCGTCCAGCTGCTGTTCGGTATCCCAGGTTTTTGAGCCTCATATTCAAGCATCATTGTGGTGAGCATCTGTATCATTCTCAACCTCTTCTTAGTACTGCTGTTTTTCCAGTAATAGGAAATAGAGTGTTTTATACTCCTGTTCTACCCAATGAGCCTCCTCTGTCAACACCAATGAGGAGGCTGTTAGGATTGGTGCAAGGACCCTCTGATGTGAGTGTGGATCCTGAAACTGCTCCCAAGAGAAAATCCAAAGCCAGGGCCAAGCTTGTTAAAAGGACCCTGGCAACCACTGAAGCTGGGCATGTCCCCAAGAAGGCCAAAACCGCTCAGCTTGAGTCTGCACCTTCAGCCTCTGCGGCTGAGGGGGAGCAGGCTCCTCATCCTGGTTCATTCTTTGAACCTGAAGTCTCTGTGGCACCTGAGACTATGGAACAGGTCAACCCACTTGTTCCTGACCCAGTCTCTAAACCTGTCCAGTCTGAACCTCTTTCCCCTCCAACCTCACCCACCTCATCTCACATTCTCTACCATCGCAAAAAGAAACCAACAGCCCAAACTAGCACCTCTGTTCCCTCTCAACAGAGTTCAGTTGAAAAAGAAGCAACCCATGCTGCCTCTCCTATTTTGGGAGAAGGTTCAGCACATTTGGAGCCTGCTTCACTCCACCCTGTGTCAACCCCAAGTCAGCCTAGACCCTCTGGTTCCTCCCAACAGGAGCCAGTTGTACAAATGGAGACAGCCACATCAACTATTCTAGCCTCCCAATAGGCTGAGAATATTGAAAGACAGGAGTTTTCTCCACTCCATATTGAGTCCACACTGTCCCCACATCATACTTCTCTACACCCTGAGTCTACATGAGGTGTCCATCCTGCTGGTTTAGACCAACTGGCAGATCAGCCTCAAACTTCTACTCCCTATGATACAGCTGTTCAACACCAAACAGCTGCTGAGGGACCAACAACCCAAGCTGATGAACCTCAGGGAACATACCATCCCTTGGGTGAGGCTACCCCTTCTATGCAAACTCCATCAGCAGGTTTCACCACTGCTGATGTTGAAATGCAAATCCCATCTCCCCATGATGAGGTACCTTTAAACCAAGGTACTGCAGAGGGAACAACCACTGGCCTTAATGAGGATGCTGCAAAACAAGCAATGTCTGAAAGGCTACCATCCTCTACCCCCCTCTCCTGATGATGCAGCTACTGCCACTGCTGAAGGACCCATCGACCCCTCCAAGCTGGGCCACCTTACTTTTGCCCAGGCTATGGAGCTTCTGTCCAAAATACCCTCTCCCTCTACATCCCATCCCCATACACCAGCCTCATCCTCTTCATCACCTCTACGTGTCAGCCTCAGCCTCTGGCTCAGTTCTCCGCTCTCTCTGCCTGGGAGGTGATCGTTGCATTGCAACTAGTTCGGTACTTTTACCATTCATTATTCTAATCATGCTCCCCATTTGATCATTCAGTATTGAGAATTTCTCCCCGAATTCCTGACAAATACGATCAGTATCATCCATCAAGAAATCCTCAGTGACAAACTTGGGTAACGTATAACTAACACCAGGATCACCTAGATTACCCGTTAACACCTCTGCGGACGAACCAGCAGGGTGACATGTGCTCATGACTCGCTCAGTGTAAGTCACGATAGGACTTCCATCCGATCCTTGTGAAACAACAATGGGTGCCACTACGGATGTTTCGACTCGGACACTAAGTCCAGCAGTAGTAAAAGAATGTGTAACGACAGCCTGTACAGTTGTGGTAAAAAATGTCGAAGCCTAGGGTAACGGACTTCTTGTTTCAATATCTACCAACTCCAAGTGAGTCGGAGATAAGCATATGTGTAATATCCCCGTGCAAAATTGAAACAGTTCCCTATTAAGAGGGAGCTGAGTGTCTGGGGGGGGGGGGGTGTGCACTTGTCAGTGAGCTGCCGACTACTTCAATGTCGAGACCCACAGTGTGAGCCTAAACATCATATGTGGTCGCCCGACTCAGAAAAGGCTGGATTGCACTTTCTTTTTATTTTAGTGCTCTCTCACTTATTTTTTTATTATGGTATCTAACGGTATGCTGGAATAAAAAATGTATTCGTCAACAGACTGAGTATTAAAATGCTCCGCTGAGAGTGTTTTCTCACTATCACTTTGATCATCATGATGAGATTCCGCAACTGATGGCCCCTGTATCCCCCTCTTAAATTTTTCTCTCATCTCTTCACCCAGGCCAGTTGCCCTAGCTAATTGACCTTCACTCTGTGGGGAGTCTCCTTGGGTAGGTTCTTGCGGTGTTGCAAGAACCGTAGGAGCTTTAAGTATATATGAGCGCACATGTGGCACATCAGAATCAACAAAAGATAATAAGGATGGAAACAATCTTGGCACATCCTTAGAATGATTGGATTCAATAGGGAGGTGAGTCATCACCCAGCCCGGACATGGCTCAGAATTATATTTTTGAGGTATTTGATCCGACTGGTTGACTACAACCCCAATAATCAATTGCAACAATCTTTGAACTGGTATAATTTTTCTTGCCATTTTTTGTGCTTTTTGCCTTGACCAGCCCTATTAACTTATTCCATAAAATCAGCCTATAATCATAATGCTTATTGAATATGAAACGATGCAGTAGTCTCAAATTTCCTAGACTGGCCTTGTCAAGTCCTGTATGTTTGGAAGTCCAACATCTGAGTAGAATGCCTCATATTGTGTATCACTCCCCCCTTCAAATATTTCCTATGAAAAGCTCCAGCTGAGGGAAGGGCATTGGCCTATCCAACTCTTTGTAGATCAACAAAGATTTTTGACTCAGACAGAAAGTCATCATAAGTGACTTTGTCAGGATGAAATGCGCATCTTTTTTCAGGTACAAAAATAGCTCTCTTAAATTTCTTGAATGTAATCCTGAGCTCATATTCGTCGATGTCGACAGTTAGATAATGAAAAATTGTCTCCTGGATATAAGTCATTATATTCAAGAGTTGTTTTGGAACTTTAGGTATATACTTCATTAGATATCCTAAAGGATGATTACGAAATACATCGATGACAATAGGAAGAAGGAAATCTGAGGAATCCGTATTGTAGCGCTCGTTGTTCTCTCAGAGTTGCAAAAAGTCAGATTGGTCAAAGAGGGAAGACCCTGAAAGAATTTTTCTTTTCCTTGTTTTAGTTAGCTTTTGTGGGTTCTTTGGATTAGATTGCTTTGTGTGCTGGGAGGAATCGGAGTCAGAATTATGTGGCCATGTATGGTGGGAGGGTTGGTCATCATAAGGAATATTTAGGTGAGTTTGAGGAGTGATGGGTGGATTGAGGGATATCCATGATATCTGTAAATAAAAAATGAAATATGTTAGTCACCAATAAAAAAAAATGGGTTAATTACGTCAAAAGGTAATCTATTGTCTATAATTTTTTTTTAATTTGGGTAACATAGTAAATTTTTTTCTATTTGAGGTAACATACTTTCCAATCAAGGTAACCATATCAGATTGAAAGATAAAAATTACTGATATGACAGTTTTTTAATCCAGTCTATCAGTTTTTATAATTTCTAATATTACTTAATTATTTTTAAATTTTCTCAAAATAGCAAGATATTATAAAAAAGTACTTTTAAATTGCAAAAAAAATTGTGCACATCATATAACAATTACCTATAATTTCTGTAAAAAAAGTGCTGACTGGACAAGGAAACTGTCACATCAGTAATGTTTACCTTTCAATCCGATATGGTTACCTGGATTGGCTTGATTTGGAAAGTATGTTACCTTAATTAGAAAAAAAATTAATATGTTACCCAAATTGAAAAATTGTGACAATAGGTTACCTTTGGCCGCAATTAACCCTAAAAATTTGCCAAATATAGATCTCGAGTTGATTGAAGTCGAGTTCGAGTCCAATGAACTCGAACTCGAGTCAAAAGAACTTGACTTTGAGTCGTGTAAAGATTAATTTCCAAGTTAAAATTGTATTCTTTCGAAGAAAAGTAATACCACACTCCCCCTCAACACGAAATCGAGTCCAAAGGGCTCGAAATTCGATTCTTATATAAAATGCTTCGAGTGCCTAAAAACCTTTATTATCAGCTCACCTATTTTTGAAAACGGAGTTTGAATGAAAATCATCAATTTTGAAAACGTTCAAACTCAACTCGAGTTCGAGTCTAATAGACTCGAGTTTGAGTCACAAGAACTCGAAGTTCATGGAACTTTAACACTTTACAATATGTTTTGTTGAATGACTTGTCTATCACACAAGTTTATTATTGTCCATCACAAGCAGCCAAGATCGAGTAACAGGTACTCGAAGTACTTCGTCTCTTAGGTAGTCGAGCTTGAGTATTTAAGACTCGAAGTACTTCGAGTTATACATACTCGAGCAAGTTTCAAGCATCTTCAGAAATACAAGTGCTGCCAGTGATTTTTTCAAAAAAACATATACACTGATGAACTCCTACAAAACTTAATATTCCCATACTTGTAATTTCATTTGAAACAACTTCTTTTTACAAAAGATTTTTAAAAACCTAATCAAAACCATGAAAAATCAAGTCTTTTTGTTTGAAACTTATAGAAATCAACTTTTTAGATTCAGACCAAAATCAGAAATTTTTTCCACTGAACTGAAATTAAACACATGAATTAACTAAAAGAGGACCTACTCAAATGATTTCAACTATAAAATCTCAAGAAGTTCATGCACAAAAGTATGATTCTGCCGAAAGTTTTAATTTTCGAGGAAAGAAATTCAAAAGTAGAGGCGGTGTGTAAAGATTCAAAGATTAAAAATGAACTGCCTTTTATACAGTTTGAATTTGAAAAAAAATCCCTCAAAATATTTCGGCTTATACTTTTTCCCAAACACGGCTAAACACACACAAAAAAATAACAAAGAAATAATAATAGCTAAAAAGTAAAAATAAAAAAACTAAGAAGATAAAAAATATATGAAAAAAATTCAACTATGATAAAAGAATAATAAAAATTAAAATAAAAAATGCAGCTTCACTCCAGATTTATGTAGACTTACTCCCCCTACAACAAATATTGAATTTGTAACAAGCTCCCCCTCAATCAAACAATTATGTATTGGAAAATAGAATCACATAGCAAAAATAAAATCTTCTAATTAAGGAACAATGTAAAAATTTAACTATCAAATTAATTGTGAACAATACAGAGAAGACAAATTTAATTTGTTAAATTCAACATTCCTAACTTTAATACCAAGAAATTAAACCTTGTTGCATCTAATGCCTTGGTAAAAATGTCAGCAAGTTGATGTGTTGTACGAACAAAATATAATTCAACAGTACCGTTTTCAACATGATCCTTAAAGAAGTGATACCGTATATCACTGTGCTTATTGTTGGAATGTTAAACATTCTTGCAAGAAATTGCAATTGCACTTTTGGAATCACAATAAATGGGGATTTTGTTATAAACAAAACAATAGTCACTCTGTTGGGTTCGCATCCACAAAACTTGTAAAAAACAACTAGCTGCAGCAACATATTCTGCTTATGTTGTAGAAGTTGAAACACAATTTTGATTCTTCGACACCCAATTGACTAACTTGTCTTCCAAATATATGTCCAGTTGTGCTTTTTCTATCCAAGCGACTATCTGCGAAATCAGTATCCGAATAAGAACTGAGTTCAAATGATGTTTCCTTTGGATACGAAAGACCAAGATTAGATTTTTCCTTTAATTAACAAAGGACACGTTTAACAACAGGAATGTGAGACTCTTTAGGATTTACTTGATAATGAACACGAACAAATGTCGAAAACATTATATCAGGCCAACTAGCTGTCAAATACAGGAGAGAACCAATAATGCCCCGATAATTCGTAGCATCCACCGCTTTCCCATCTGGGTCCGCAATTAGCTTAGAATTTGAATTCGGTGCCATCAGTGTAGGCATTGGAGTACAGTTAGACATGTTATATTTTTTAATAAATCACTAAAATATTTAGATAGATTTAAGAAAATCCCATTTCCAGGTTGTCTAACTTGTAACTCGAGAAAGAAATTCATCACTCCCATCATGCTCATTTCAAATTGTTTTGTCATTAATTTAGCAATTTTTGACAATAGTCGGGATTAGTTGAGCCACACATAATATCATCAACATATATCTGAATTACAATAATATGCTCACTTCATTTTTTTTTCAGGAATAATTAGTTTTGGACTTAGTTTAATTTTTTTAAGTACTTTAGTTTTAATTATTTTTAGTCTGTAATTCCTATTATTAAAAAAAAAGTTTTGAAAAATCCAAAAAGGAAATTGTAGTCCTCTACTTTACCACAAAAAATATAATTAGTTTAACTAAGCAATTTAATTGAAGGTTTTAATAGTTTATGATCACACATCGATCGGCCAGAGGATTACCACTACAATTAGAATCCGAAATAAAAAATGTAGCTAAATCTCACCGAAGACTATTATGATTCAAAAACAACAAAGATTAATCACGAAGAATTCAATCGATCAGCGGACGCATGCAGAGGACGGAAACGAACAAGAGGAAGAAATTCCAACTTTAGAGGGTCCGATTTCGCCACGAAATCGCGAACAAGAAGAACCGCTGCGTCTAATCGCTCGGATGGGTGAACACGCAAGAAGGACGGTTGAGTCACATTACCGCCCTGGTGATGTGCCCGACCCTTCTCCTATTCGTTACCTCGAAAATGAGAACGCACCCGAAGGTCATCCTCAATCATTCCAAATTCTTCCTATTTTCCTATGGATGCCAAGTGAGGAACCCTACGAGCGTTTAGCTGAGTTTACGGCTATTTATAAAGCAAATCATGTTCGAGGTATAACCACTGACGGTTTAAAACTTCGATTATTTCCTTTATCTTTAAAAGAGAAAGCTAAGAATTGGTTCGTGTCACTACCGACCAATAGCATCACGACATGGGATCAAATTAAAAGAGAATTTCTCAATGAATACTATCCCATTAGTAAAACCACTGAGAAAAGAAAAGAAATTACCGGGTTTAAACAAAAACCTGGTGAACAATTCTATGAAGCATTTGATCATATGAATGAATCGTTGAGAGCTTGTCCACATCACGAAGTGCCTAAATGGATGCTTATCAAAACATTATTTGATGGTGTGAGTCAAGAGAGTCGCAACATGATTATTGCTACCACGGGAGGCACGTTTTTAGCAAAAGAAGATGATGAGGCTTGGGAGTTACTGAATCAACTCGGTAAAGGTCTCAAGGTTCAAGCAGGTTCTGAGAACATCATAGGAGTTCAAGTGATGGGCATAGTTAATGCCTGGAAACGTGAGGTTAAGAGCGAAATTTTAGATTAGGTAAAAAAATGGATCAACTGATGAAGGGTCTTAATTCAAACCCGAATGTATAAGTTAACTATGTCACGTGCGGTGATTTATTTCATCATTCCGAAGCCTGTCTTCAAGTGCAATCCACTGAGGAGTTTGCTAACGAAGTTTATGGTTTTAGAGCTCACAGGGAGAGGGATAACCTATTTTCGGAAACCTATAATCCGGGATGGAGAAATCATCCTAACTTCCGGTGGAAGACTAATCAGCCTACCGATCATCAATCTAAACCAAGGTATGAGCACCACGAAGAGATTATCAATATGGTTCTACCTATGCTGTCAAAGATGAGCGATATTATAAGTCAAACCAACGTGATCAACCTCATTTCCAAGTGGAAACGAACATGACTTCTTCACAATTCTCGGAGTACAGAATTTATGAAGCAACAGTCAGCTATCAGTACAAAGACCATGGAGCTTCTAAGCCGACACATGGGTTAGATAGTTGAGTTACTCACAAGAAGAGAACATGAAAAACTTCCGAGTAATACTGTCCCTAATCCTTTGCATGCTCATAGCGAAGATAAAAAGCATGAAAAAAACTAAGTAAATGAATTAACTAAGGTAACTACCCTGAAAAGTGGTAGAGAAGTAGGTAACAAGATTGAGATGCCTAAAGAGCAATGGGCAGAAGAAGATACCGACACTGAGGTCGTGTATGAAGAAAAAGAGGCAGAAGAAGATACCGGCACTGAGGTCGTGTATGAAGAAAAAGATTTGAGATGCCTAAAGAGCAAGAGGCAGAACAAGATACCAACACTGAGGTCGTGTATGAAGAAAAAGAGGATCCGAAGAATGATATTCCCAAGAAAGTCACTTTTAAGGAGCCGATTAAGGCAGATATTCCAACTCCCAAAGTTGGTGAGGCGGTTAAGGATCAGGACACCAGAGCTCTTCCTCCTTACCGTGCTGCCTTGGAAACCTCTAAATCTTCCCCCTATGGCAAAAGAGGCCCACAACCAGAGGATTTGTGGGATTTGTTTAATTAAGTTAAGATCAATATTCCTTTGATCAAGGCTATTCAGTAATTACCCTCTTATGCAAAATTCTTAAAAGATCTCTGCACACAAAAGAGAAAGTTTAAGATCTCGCTTCCTAAGCAAATCAACCTAACTGAACAATTAAGTGTAGTAGTTTCTAGTTCATTGGCTTCTAAGCTAAAAGATCCTGGATCACCACTGATTCCAGTGATAATTGGCAATGTGTAGATAAAGAAAGCACTGCTTGATCTTGGAGATAGTGTTCATATTTTACCTGGAAACTTGTTTGACAAACATGATCTAGGTAAGTTACAGACGACTAGTATAATCTTACAGCTGGCAGATCAGTCAACCAAATGCCCAAGGGGTATTCTATCAGATGTTATAGTAAAGGTTGAAGACTTTTACAATCCAGTTGATTTCCTAGTTCTGGATACAGAAAGTTCCATTGGAGACAATCAGCCGGCTATTATCTTAGGCAGACCATTCTTAGCTACTATTGATGCTCAAATTAATTGTAGAATGGGAGCCGTAGATATCGCGTTTGGTAACCGTAAACTGAGATTGAATGTGCTTAATGCTTCGAATGTCGCTACAATCGACTCAGAGTGTTATCTAATCGATGTGGGTGACGAACTTGCACAACAACAAAGTTCGCTAAGTAACACCAAAGACGCTACTGAATTGTTCTTTGTTGAGCATGATATATCTACGATGAATTCTCATGAGTGTAACGATTTAAAGGTAATTATGGAATCCACACTGGGATCGAAACAACCACCATGGACCCATAAGACTGAAAAGTTACCTACTAATTTGCCTCAATCAGCAAAGCCTTCAATAGAACAACCACCTGTTCTAGAATTGAAGGAGCTGTCAGTTCATTTAAAGTACGCGTTCTTAGGTCAGAATGACACTCTTCCTTTCATAATCTCATCAGATCTGACCAAAGCGCAAGAAAGAGCCTTACTGCAAGCGTTATTTAAATACAAAGAGGCAGTAGGATGGACTCTAGTATATTTAAAATAAATTAGTCCTACTTTGTGTCTGCACCGAATCATTACCGATCCAGAAACTAAACCAGCACGGGATGCACTAATTAGGCTAAATCCTAATCTAAGGGAGGTAGTCAAGAAAGAAGTGTTAAAATGGTTGGACGTTGGGATAATCTATCCCATATCTGATAGCAAATGGGTGAGTCCAACCCAAACGGTGCCTAAGAAATCTGGGATCATAGTTATTGACAGTAAAGATGAGGGAAAGATAACTACCCGCCCTGTAACTAGATGGAGAGTATGCATCAATTATAGAAACTAAATTCTGTTACTTCTAAGGATCACTTTCCACTACCATTTATAGATCAAATTGTGGAAAAGTTAGCAGGTCAAAAGTTCTATTGTTTCCTCGATGGTTATTCCGTATATAATCAAATTCCAATCCATCTAGAGGATCAAGAGAAAACTACATTTACCTACCCATATGGCACCTTTGCGTACCGAAGGATTCCGTTCAGTTTATGTAATGCGCCCGCCATATTTAAGCGTTGTATGATGGCTATCTTTTTAGATATGGTGGGTGGTTCTCTTGAGATATTTATGGATGATTTTTCCATATTCTATATGAAATTTGAGGATTGTCTAGGACACTTAGAGAAGGTTTTAAAGAGATGCACTGAAACCAACTTAGTATCAAGTTGGGAAAAGAGCCACTTCATAGTGAAAGAAGGGGTAGTCTTAGGTCACACAGTGTCTGAGAAAGGCATGGAAGTGGACAAGGCAAAAGTCCAATTAATATCTTCACTTCAACCTCCCACCAATGTTAAAGGAATCATATCATTCCTAGGCCATGCTGGTTTTTATCGGCGGTTTATTAAGGACTTCAGTAAAATCTCAAGGCCGTCATGTAATCTTCTATCTAAAGATGTTGAGTTTACTTTCGATGAATCATGTATGCAAGCATTTGAAAAGCTTAAATCGAAGTTAACTAATGCACCAATTCTGCAATCTTCGGATTGGTCTCAACCTTTTGAGATCATGTGTGATGCTAGTGATTATGGAGTGGGTGCTGTATTAGGCCAAAGATTAGGGAAGAAGCCAAAGGTTATTTACTACGCAATTAAAACCTTTAATGAGGCACAAATAAATTACACGACTACGGAAAAAGAATTATTAGCCATAGTATTTGCCCTAGCTAAATTACGATCATATAAATGGGGGCCAAAAGTAATTGTGTACTCTGACCACAGCGCTTTAAGGCATTTGTTAGCAAAGAAGGATGTCAATCCTTTACTAATTTGGTAAATACTTATGTTGCAGGAATTTAATTTATAAATTAGGGACAAGAAAGGCACACAAAATGTTGCTGCCGATCACTTATCTAGGCTCCTAATTATCCCAACAGATTCAACTGATCATATCAGGGACTCCTTCACTGATGAACAATTATTATCAATCTCCAAAATTCCCTGGTTTGCGAATTTAGTCAACTATTTCGTATCAGGAAGATTGCCGGAACAAAGAAAATAGTTTTATGCTCAAGCAAGGCAATACATTTGGGATGAGCCGGATTTATTTAAGATAGGTGCGGATCAAATTATGAGACGATGTGTCCCTGATTTGGAACATGAGGATATTCTTAAACACTGTCATGCATATGCATGCGGTGGTCATTTCAGTGCTAAGAAAACTGGCCACTGAATACTGCAGTGTGGGTTTTTCTTGCCCACAATCTTTAAGGATGCATATGAATTTGTAATAGGATGCACTAGATGCCAGCAAACAGACGGCATTGCAAAAAGGCATGAAATGCCCATGACCCTACTTTTAATTGTTGAAATATTTGATGTGTGTGGGGGATTGATTTTATGGGACCTTTCCCTAAATCATTTGGGTATGAGTATATCTTGGTCACGGTAGACTATGTTTCCAAATGGGTGGAAGCAGAAGCAACAAGAACCAATGATATCGAGGTAGTTTGCAAATTTGTCAAAAGAAATATTTTTGGACGCCACGGTATCCCGAGGGCTATAATTAGTGACGAAGGGTCACATTTTAAAAATCAACATTTCGCAAAACTCCTTAAATATTATGGAGTTAATCATCGAATAGCAACGCCTTATCATCCTAAAACTAGCGGACAAGTTGAGATTTCTAATAGAGAAATCAAGAGAATCCTGGAAAAAACAGTGAGCCCAGATCGTAAAGATTGGTCACAAAAGCTGGAAGATGCTCTATGGGTATACAAGACTGCATTTAAAACACTAATTGGTATTTCCCCTTATCGACTTGTATACGGTAAGTTGTCTCACCTTCCTGTGGAATTGGAACACCGAGCTCTGTGGGTAATTAAGAAACACTAATTTTAATTTGCATGACGCCGATAGAAAATTCCAATTAAACGAACTGGAAAAGATTTGTAGAGAAGCCTACGAGAGTGCTAAAATCTATAAAGAGATAACTAAGGCTTTCCACGATAGAATGTTGAAAAATAGAATATTTACCAAGGGAAACATGGTCTGGTTATTTAACTAAAGACTTAGACTGTTTTCGGGTAAATTAAAAAACAAGTGGACCAAGTCCTTGTATTGTAATTGAAGTCTACCCACATGGTACGGTAGAAATTCAGGACCTAATACGTGGTACACCATTCAAAGTCAATGGACATAGACTCAAACTATATGTTCAATGAGCCACCAATAATATGTTAGTCTCTGAACTTATAAGGCTAGAAGATCCAAAAGTTAGTTAAACTAGTATAGGAGCAGTACGTCTGGCTGAAGACGTAAACTTAGTGCTTCCTGGGAGGCAACCCAGAGAACTTTGTGGGTGTGTTTATGGAAACCCTCACGAGAAAACACTCATCCACTCAGAATACCGAGTGGTTTAACGGCTTGTTGCACATGCTAAGTGCAATCGTGATTCCCTACGAAAAGGCGAATATTTGATTTGATTTTGTGTTATTTGTGTGTTTAACTTAATTATGTGTTAGGTTTATGTAGCCATCTAAGTTGGGGAGGGTTTCTCCTCTCAACCTTAATTATTTGTAGGTTTAAGATTTAAGTTAAGTGTAGGAAACCCCACGTCAGAAATTAAACTTTTAAGCATGTAGAATGAATTATTTTAACCCGATTGCGTAAGTTGGGGAGATTGAGCGTAAAAATTCTAAAAGTGAAGAAATGGGTTTAGAGAATTGTGCATGCCCTAGATTAACTCCGGTGCGCTGAAAACTTTATAATTACAGAACCCTACGCCTCAGACGTCATAAGCCCTAAAACTCGACTCCAGAAGCGGCGATTTTCGATTTAAAGGCCTAAACCCTCTCAAAAACGCCCTTTTTACGTCAACTCTTCAATCCGTTGCTAGTTTTTCTCAAGAAATACTAAGGTATACTCTTCCTAACGCCCCTAGTTACATTCTATACTAGTTTTTACAGATTTATCATGCATGCATGAGATGAACTTTTTGAGGGTTAGATTATTTACATTGCAAAATGGTTAAATATAATCTTATATATATTAATATAATTAATATAGATATATTTTTGCAAAAGTTTTATTAAAAATATTAGTTTTTCCAAATACGCATTATTTTTAAAGATTTTTAAAAGGTTTTGTTAAGTTCATGCATTAATAGGGTTAGTTTTGGCTCACAGTTGTTGGTGAGATTTAGAATTAGATCATTTAATGTAAAAAAGGGTTTTTATTTATTCATGAATTATTCATATAGGAAACCCTACTTTAATATCATACTAGTTTATTACGCGCGTATTACGTGGATATTTTTAATATATAAAAATTATAATAAAGGGATAACTGTGTAAAAAACCCCAAACTTGTCGGGTCTTTGTGATTAAAACCCCAAACCATTTTTCATTGCATAGAAAACCCCGAACTAACTAAATGTTCGTAAATTAAGGTATTATTAATGGGTAACCGGTTGAAACCAGCTATTAATCATACGTGGACCGGTAAATAACCTATGTGGAATAAATTTTAATTGTTGAAACCGTTTGCCAATAATTACACATCATTTAAACCTCGTTGATAATTTTTAATTGTACTTTTTAAACGGGAATACATCATCAATGACGGTTTAAATGATGTGTAATATTTGGCAACCGGTTTCAACAATTAAAATTTATGTCACGTAAGTTATTTACCGGTCCACGTAGGATTTAAAAACCGGTCTCAACCGGTTACCCATTGATAAAACCTTGATTTACTGATTTTTAGTTAGTTCAGAGTTTTTTATGCAACAGAAAATGGTTTGGGGTTTTTAATCACAAAAAACTGACAAGTTGGTGGTTTTTTGCGCAATTATCCCTATAATAAATAAAAAGATAAAGATAAAAATATTATTTTTTAAACGAAAGTATATAAGGTGATATTATTATTTATTATGACCTATTAATTTTGTATATTTGTAAATATATATGAAGAGTAATAATTTTCTTATATATTTTTTTAAACGTTTATTATATTATCTTATAATTAATAAGTCAGTAGATTATTAGATTTTGTTTGATTTGATTTGATTTGAATTTAAAAGTGGATTATATTAGATTTCGATAGATCTAATTAATAAGTTAGTAGAGTATTAGATTTTGTTTGATTTGATTTTATTTGAATATAAAAGTCGATTATATTAGATTTGGATAGATTTAATTTAAATTACTTTATTCTTTTTAAAATCTATAACTGCCACGTGTCGATTTATGGTGACGACACGTGGCTTCAACAGAAATGAGTATAGTTACTCCTTTAATAGTATAGATAGATTCTTCGCATATTTAATTGTAGATGTCAAGCCACTTATAATAGCCCAGATCACCCGAGACAAGATATTGTCCGCTTTGGCAAAGGCTGCATGATTTTGTTTCTG
This sequence comes from Centrapalus pauciflorus, assembly GCA_020465985.1. Classification (NCBI taxonomy): domain Eukaryota; kingdom Viridiplantae; phylum Streptophyta; class Magnoliopsida; order Asterales; family Asteraceae; genus Centrapalus; species Centrapalus pauciflorus. The sequence goes on along the minus strand of JAANYP010000621.1, from coordinate 254,001 downwards.
GAAGCCAAGCCATAGGTCCACCCCAAAACGTGTCTTAGCGGACAGAGACAACCTCACCCTTATATGGGCAATTGGTTTCTCCACTCCACCGACGTGGGATGTTACAATCCCTCCCCCATGGGAACACAGCCTCCCCACTGTGCACATCGACCCGGAACCTGGCTCTGATACCGATTATAACAGCCCAGGCCACCCTGAGACAAGATATTGTTCGCTTTGGCAAAGGCTGCATAATTTTTTTTCTGGAAGCTAAGCCATAGGCCCACCCCAAAACGCGTCTTGGTCGATAGAGACAACCGCACCCTTATATGGGCATATTGGTTTCTCCTCTCCACCGATGTGGGATGTTACCATCCGATAATTATAACTTATTATAATTAATTACATACAAGGCATATATTTCACATACTTAAACACAATTAGGCAAAATTACATAATATCCAAAGTTTGCCAGGATACTTTACCCTTGCAAACCAAAATCCTTGATTTCCTTGAATCTATTCTCAACCAACATATCAGTCTGAAACCGATTCCTATCCAACATTAGCTGCATCTGCCTACGATTATCCTCATTCAGCTGTTGAACGAGAGCATATAGTTGAGTCTGTTGAGGGGGGTACAGGCGAGGCAGTGCTGCTTTTATAACAGCCCAGACCACTCCGAGACAAGATATTGTTCGCTTTGGCAAAAGCCACACAGTTTTGTTTCTGGAAGCCAAGCCATAGGCCCACCGCAAAACGCGTCTTAGTGGATAGAGACAACCTCACCCTTATATGGGCATATTGGTTTCTCGTCTCCATCGATGTGGGATGTTACAATCCCTCCACTATGGGAACACAACATCCCCGCTGTGCACATCGACCCGGAACCTGGCTCTGATACCAACTATAACAGCCCAGACCACCCTGAGACAAGATATTGTTCACTTTGGCAAAGGCCGCACGGTTTTGTTTCTTGAATCCAAGCCATAGGCCCGCCCAAAACACGTATTGGTGGATAGAGACAACCTCACCCTTATATGGGCATATTGGTTTCTACTCTCCACCGATGTGTGTAGAAGTGGGTGAAGAAAAAAAGTTAAAATTCTACCGTTTTTAAGCTTTCAATCATCAAGGTTATAGTTTTTATTGTTTAAATGCAAGTTATTTCATACTTTTTGAGCAAAATGAGAGTATGAAGCTTCATGGTCATCCATGGAGTTTCCATGGTGCTTTTGCCTTTTTAGAGTCAAAGTATGTTAAATTGCATTAATTTCTAGAAATAAGTTGGATTTATAAAAGTTGGTTGCCAAAAATGTGCATATAATTTATAATTTATAAAGTTTGGGTAATTAGCTAGAAATGGATTTTATGTGCTAAATGGATTTTCATTGATATATTAAATACATGTTTAGTGCTTAATATGATGGCAAGTTATAGACTATATATATAAAAGATGTGCATAATTGAGCGTAAAAGTGTATATATATATATATATATATATATATATATATATATATATATATATATATATATATATATATATATATATATATATATATATATATATATATATATATATATATATATATATATATATATATATATATATATATATATATATATATATATATAAGCATCGAAATATATTGAGCGTAATTGTGCAAAGTGTAATTATAGGTTACATTATTAAACTTATCTCATACATACATTGAATGATTGAACTTGTAGATATCGAGAAGAACGCGCCAAAGAACCAAACCGATTGATGTGCCGGTAGAATGGATCCCTAACCGTTAGTATCCCAACACCCCGAGAAAATTAGAACGCAGTTATTTCTGTATAAGAAATATTCTAGGCATGTTTTAGTGGAGAAGAGGGTTAGGAGACAGGATTTTGAGGATTATGAAATCCTGTATCTTTTTGAATTTTTACGTTGGGAGGGGGTGTTCGATCTAGGCGGCCCACATATTCACCAGGCCGATGTTGTGGAGTGGATGTCTACCCTTAGGAGGGAGACGGGTAACACGTACAATGAGCTTAGGTTGATAGGCACCGTCCATGGTAGGGACGTGGCGATGGATGGTAGAATCCTTCGCCAATTATTTAACTTAGATACTGGGGTGGGCAACAAAGGGTCTAGCCAATGTGGGTACAAGTATAAATCTGAGGCCCAATTGGCCTTTATTAATATGACCTGGTCTGGATAGTGGGTGGAGCAGGTGTGCAAAGTGTTTAACCAAACCGCTGAGGAAGCAGAAGCTTCCACTTCCTATAATAGGAAGGATTTGTGCCCTATGTGCAAGGTTCTTCACAAGATAATTGTGAATAATATCTTGTCGCGAGATAGCGACTTGTGTAAGGTCAGACACCGGGACATCACTGTTCTTTATGCTCTTCTCAAAGGTAAACCCAGACTGTCCTTTGCCTGAACAGTCATTAATGATATTTGGGCTATGTACAACACGAGAGAGAGGACGATCATCCCCCACGGATGGTTGATATCTACATTCCTTGAGAGGATGGGTGTTTCACCCAATTCCCTTGCTTCTCCAGTTTTGGCAACGTATATTATGGCCGCCATGTTCCCCACTTTATCTTTTAGGGAAGTAGATAAGGGGTTTGAAATATACGACAAAGAAACAAATCAGTCGTATATCGAGAGCAACATGGAGGATGAGAGGAGAGAGAGCCGAAGGCCGCGAATGAAGCGGAGGTTTGGCCTGAAGAGCCAAACAGAGGGGCGTCTACCTCGCACAGTCTAGGCGATGACGATGTTGATTTTAATCGCGTTATGCGACAATTAGATGATCTTGTGGTGGGTCGAGGTGATTTCCATGAAGATGTGACCCAGAGGTTAGATGATATGAATGAGAGATTGACCCATATTTATGATAGGGTTGTTTATTTGCATGATCGGCTATTTCGGATTCAGGATGGGCAGAGAGCCATGGCATACCAAAATGCCTACTACCAGCGGCACAACTGGGCTTACTGGGAGGGAGTGTGGCATCACGAGGATTCCCTAGCCGGTTTGGCATATTTGTCATATGCTGATTACACTATGCCCCAGTACCAGTTATATGACCCTGTCATACCTTCTTATAAGCGCTATTCGGCGCATGGCAGGCAGGATTTACCAAACCATATCCCTATACCCCTATTCCCACCTCCACCATAAGACCCCGCAGATCAAGGTCCGTATGGAGATTTCTTTAGCAGCGTCTTCGGTCCTCCTCCTCCTCCATTTTGATGATCGGGTACTATCTTTCCTTGTTCTTTATTTTTCTGTACTTTCATTTATTTTTGTAGTTGCATTTAATTTCTTTATTTTTAGTAGTGTTTATTTTTATTCTTAGCCGATTCCTTTTCGAAATTTTAATGATTATATAGTTCCTCATGTTTTAAGTTGCGTAACCTTGAGCGAAAAGAGTAATTTCCAAGAATGAGATACATTATATAAATTCTAAGGAAAATATATATTAACTAAAAACGTCTTTGGTTTACATATTAAAATTTTAGCGCATTATTGCAAAGGCTAGCTTAACATAGAATTTCTAGACACACTTCTAGTATATGCCCGGTACATAGTTAGTTCTGATTCCAAAGGCTTGTTCGAGGACGATCAAGAGTTATGTTGGGGAGGTTTGATAGGACTATAATTTTATGTGTTTTCGGCATTGTTTTAGGCTTATTTTATGAACCGATGCTTCGTAACTTCCATACTTTTACTCCAAAATTGTGTTTCAGGATCAAGAAGTCAAAAGGAAACAGCTCGCAATAATTCAGCACGATTCGAGCCAGTGGGGGCGCAGAACTGCGCCACCCTACGCTGCAAAACAGAAGTTTTCAGAGTTAGAGAGCACTCTCTAGCGCAGACCAGCGTAGCCCAGGCCATAGCCCTAGTGCAGGACATGGCGTAGGCCTACACCCAAGCCTACCCTGGTGCGGCGTGAAATAATTGCAGATGCATTTTTTAGCCCAAAACCCTAATTTTCACACCCTCTATAAATAGAGGTCGATGGCAGCCATTTCAAGGGGTTCGAAAATATTGAGAAAAGCGGCGAAGCCCTGCTGAAGTTGGTTCATGATTTGAGTACGAAGAAGGTGGATTGCAACCGCTCGAGCCCACGATGATGTCTCCAATCATTCCCGATGAAGAGCGCACGATGAGTGGCTAAACCACCATAGCCATTTGCGAAGGATCTACGGCTAAGTTTTACCCTCATGAATCTTTGTTTATGGATTGATGTATTTGGATGATTGAATACTTTGTGTGATACAAATGATATGCATTTGGTTGTTTTATGAATAATTGATTTAATTGGTAAAAGCAAGATAGTTCATAGTGATATAATTATTTGTGCCGAATCCGTTAGTCTAGGGATTAAAACAAGTAATGAATGTTGCATGCGCTATGCCGAGATTTATTGGTTACATTATTTACGAGTAATATGACTAAGTAATTGGTTATGTCTATGTGACCGTTACATGAGTTCAATTTGCTTTGTTACTCAATTCGTTAGTTGCTTGTCATTGTTTTACTTATAATTTAGTCGTAATCATTATTCCAAACAAATCACTCAATTCACAAATTTAATCGCTTTTAATAAACTAAAGAAACTAGCTAATTAACCCTAATTCACATACGCACTGCCTGCAGATTCGACTCTTACTTCTCTACGCTAATAGTTAGATTTAAGGTTATTTCTACGGGCCACAACGACGGCTCGTCAATCATAATTCAGAATACTGCATTTCTTAGCCTTGAATCTTACTTCCATGCGTCGATCACTAAAATTTCCTATACTAAAAAGATTGAGCTCTAAACCATCTACATAGTGCACATTCTTAATAGTTAGATTTTGTAGTTGTAATCACTGTGACCCATTACTGCAACAAAGTGGTTATTCCCAAAGAGGATAATTCCAACAAATTTATCAACGAATATAGAGAGATACTCTTTTCTACCAGTCATGTGTTTTGAGGATTCGAAGTCTACATACCACACATGATTATCCTACATTCAGACAGTGAAAACTTATTTAGATACACATTTACATTTGAGTTCTTGTTGTCAAAGATGAATTCTTTAAGGATCCATTTATCAAATGAATTCTTGAGAAATACAAATAATCTAGTAGCATTAAATTTCAAATAGGCAACAGGAGTAGAATCATACATCACCGATATAGGAAATTTAGCAGTTTGTGTAACTGGCACAAACACATTCTTTACAGACAGATTTACACATTTAGGAGGCACATGTAACTGTTTATCATTTAAAGAACAGTGTTTCTCCTTGTCTTTCTGTTTCTAGACTTTGTTAACATGCACATTACACTTTTTAAAATGGTCTTTACATTCAAAATGCTCAGTATACTCTCTTCCCTTTCTTCTTCTTAACACTCTTTTTCTTATTCTGCTTTTGTTCCCACACTTTATCTTTCACCTCTTTCTTTTTCTTCTCATCTCGTCTCTAGATCAATTTATTTGTTTTGTAAGAGAAATCAGTATTAGTACAGTGAGGATGATAACTAAAGGGCATAGCTAATCTCATAAACAAAAATTGTTCCTTAAAATGTTTATTATTTTTATATGAATTATAAGATTCCTCTTTTGGAGAATTCTTATACTTCGGATAAACTTAAGAAACATTCATCTAAATAATATTTTGTTTCGAAGATGATGGAACATCAATCTTCTCAGATATGTCTACTACAACCTTTGCCTTACCTTTTTAATGTACCAATATCTTTAACGTTGGTTTCTTAGACAACATATCAATTACTTGAATTCCATCATTTGAGTAACATTTGAGTCCAGATATGTATCAAAATCATCGGAATCAAAAAATTGTTCTTTTCAAGAATTGGATCTTTTTTCGAAAACTGGTGAAGACTCTTCATCAAAAGTATTTCCAAAATTTTTTAAGAGATCTAAAGAGTGTTCTTTCGCCATATGTTTTTCACCCGAATCATCAGTTATAGAACGTTTTAGACTTTTAATAGGTTGAGATTCTAAATTGACAAAAGAATCTTGTTCTTTTTCGAGGAAAACTTCACTTTCCAGTATTGATGGTTGAGTTGTTAAATGATTGAGTTGATTTTATAAGTCACTTTTAATGACCAAAAGTTTATCAACATCTTCATTTAGCAACTCAATGTTTCCATAGGTGTGTCTGAAAACGGATCTTCTTTGATACTTGAATAATCAAGATTTAGTTGTAATTTGTCTCCCGTTTCCTATTTAACTCTTCTAGTTTCTCAATTTCATCGGATGATTTTGTGAAATTCATAGTATAGCATCGATGCATATATTTCATACGGTAAAGAATTGGTGCTTGGCTTATTGCATTTTTCAAGCAACCCGGATTTTCAAATCCAAGACCCATCTTTGAATTATAAATTTCTGTATCTTTCGTTTGATTCGGATGGATTGTTTGATCAGTGTGTTCTATCTTTAAAAATTTATCCTCTAGATCTTTACTTTTTCTGGAAAAGAGCAACACGTTCTTGAAATAAAGCGTCATATTTTGTAAGGTTGCTTACACGCTCACGTTCTAATTTTTCTGATTTCTCCTTTAAATCAAAAAGCTGAGTAGATAAAGTAGATTCGGTAAGTTTCAGAGACTGAATTTGAGCCTCCAGGATATTAATCATGGATTTTAGAGTTCCTTTATCATTTGTCATGACTAAAACTACATTAAAGTGAACTGAATTCTTTTCCATAGCAATTTTAAGTTTCTCATGCAATTTAGACAGTTCAGTTGAGTGTTTCTTAGAGATGGATTTAACCTTTTGTTTTGGTTATTTTAATAAGCTCTTATATGTCTTGACTTTCAAGTTCATGCATTGATATGGTTCTTTTAACATAGATAACGAGAAAGTTTCAAGGGATACCTCCGACGCTCCTTCAAAACTGCACAAACGAACATCTTCATCAACGTCCTACGTGTTTTTCATTAAGCATGTATCAACATCTTTCTCTTCTTTCTCCCCTTCTTTGTTCTCAACCTCCTCTTCAGTTACTTTTGCTTCTGAGTCATCCACCATGAAACACAAATTCCTAACATCTCCATCTGTCTCCTCTTCTATCAAAGCCATCAAACAAATAGATCCAACATCTGTATCATCATCTTTAGTATTGGTAACATCAGTAATGCAAAAAGAGGATGTTTCATCAATTAATGCAAAATGGGCTTTGTTAGATATTAATTTTCAATCATGTGGTTCCATTTTGTAATAGATAGTTTTTATTTTCTTTCAGTGTAGTCCCATTTCCTTATGTGTAATCTTTTATTTTATTTAGAAAGTTTAGGAGTGTGATTTGTAAATCCTTCAAACTTCCATATGTATTTAAAGGAAACCACGCCTAGGGTTTCCCAACTTTTTGTCATTATTCTAATAGAAAAGCGGTGCCTTCACTTTATTTCTCTCTGACAGTTATGCAAAGATTGAGTTTTTATTCTCTTTGTTTCTTGATTAAATCATTGTTTATGCGTGTGAGTGCTTGAATATTGATTGGGACTACTACAACAATTGGTGTCAAAGCCAAAGAAGTGGATTTCAACTGAGTTTTTCTTCATTTCGACGCTATTCATCTTGTTCTTTGACAAAATCCACGATTTTCTTCTTCACTCCATGTAAATCTTCTGTTTTTCAGTGTTTTAATACTTCATGATCATCGATAATCAGTTTAGTATAGTTTTTGAGCTTTTCTGTTCAATCCAAACATGTTTTTGGTGATTATTTGGTGCAAAATCGAATCAGATATGTTCTTGGAATTTTTCATGGTTTTTGCTTAAGAATCACAGATTTTGGGTGTTTTTGGTTACTTGTTTTTCTTAAAACTTGATTGTAAATTAAAACCGAGCACTTAGGTATCATTTTTAGGCCTTAAAACTTATTTTTCTAAATTCTGTGTTTTTGTTCTTCATCTGCTACTGTTATATTAAAAAGGAGAAATTTTGCTAAGTGTAATTTCGGACCCAAATTTCGGATCCTACTTCGGGTGAAACTATCTCGAATCAAATAGTAGTTCGGGTCTTACATCCGAAACTCGAATCAGCCAAAATGTGATCTTCGGTCCCTAAAATCTAATACGAAAATCAGATTATCACTATTTTGGATCGTCTAACACTTTATCTTTGTTGTTAATCATTCATCCGAATTTCGTACCACTCAAACCGAAATACCATCCACCCGAATTTCGGTTCACCCAACCCGAAACATCACCTAACTGAACTTCGCATCCTTCTTAGATGGTTCTAGGTGTCACACGTCTCCACGTCATCCAAAATTCATACCATCATCCGAATTTCGGCTCATTTGGATGTTTATACAGTTTCCACTTCCAAAAATCATTTTTTAGAACAACACTCACCATCCACTATCATCATGTCAAGAGAAGCTCCTGTACTAGGGTCAGAGAATAGACCACCAATTCTCTATCTTGATGAATTTGAGAAATGGAAAAAGCGGTTCCTCAAATTCATCAGCATGCAGCCAATACGTCAACTCATGATCTAATCCATTGTTGAGGGAACCGCTATCTTTTATTCTGACATCCCAGCAGTTTCCACTACTGTTCCTTCAGTTTCAGCAGCCAAGGAAGTCCGCGGTCCTCAGGATGAGAGAGAAAGAGAGAGACTACCAGCAGATCACAGGGCAGAATACCTTCTCTATCAGGCCCTTCCCACTAAAATACTCGTAAATGTTGACAACAAAATGTCAGCAAAAGAAATGTGGGATGAACTTGAAATACAAATGCTTTGAGCCGATCTGAATGACAGAGCCAAGATTGAGGAGGCCAAGGCTAAAGTCACTGAGTTCCGGGCAAAAGATTGAGAATCCATTCAGAACACTTTTACCAGATTCTGTACTAATCTTAATGAATTGAACAAGCTCCACATCCACAAGGACCGAGATGACATTAATATCCATTTCTTATCTTCTCTGGCTCTAGAATGGTCACTTGCTAGTAGAACAACTAAAAGAGCTCTGGAAATCACTGACGTCTCCATATGTGTGTTGTTCAAAGAACTCAAGATATACCAGGGAGACGTAGACGCTGACAAACAGATGGCTAACACTCTCGCTTCTCTGTTGCTGACTGTGAACCAAACTGCAAAAGCCACAGATTCCCTGGCTTTACTGATGAACAAAACACACATTCCAGAACCACAGTGTTGGTACACCCTGTGTGACGATAGCAGTCTAGATATGTAATAGATAGGACTTTATTAATACAAGTCATGTTGGTGTGTTCATGATTATGTATGATGTTTACATTTGCATGTCAAGTTCATGATTGTGAAGATAAGTTCTTGAGGTAATGAACTTGTGAGAATAAGTTCTTAAAGGCATAGGCCACGAACTTAAGTCACACAAGTTCGTATCTGCATGGGCTTGAACTTGTAAGTTCGTGGGCTTGGGCCATGCACGAACTTAAGGGTTATATTATGAACTTGTTTGTGTAAATTCAGTGACTTTTGGCGAAATACGTTTTCCGAGTTTGTGAGAGCTAGCCGACGAACTTGAGAGCGATATCAGAGAGTCTTGGAGTGATACATCGTGTGGGGTCAGTGTCATATCGGTTGGCATTGTGTTAGGCTCCGTGTTTCGTGCGTGATCAATCCGTTAAGCGTCTAACGAGGATTCCGCACTCGTTGGACGACGTCGCACCTTGATTCGATCCATAGACGTGGTGACCTTACAAGTGGTATCAGAGCCAATCTTGAATGTTCTTCGTGTTCGTCACGTTTTGGTGAACATTCATAGGGTTTCTTGGTGTTTTACGGATAGATCACGTGTTTTTCGAATTTTTCAGTGTTTTTCGAGCAGTTTTCTTGGCAAATATTCATCTTAGTTCAATAGTTCAGTCGAAATCATTGTTTTTAATCTTAAAAACATTGATTTAATCTGAAATTTTGAAATAGTCAAATTTTTGGCTGTTTCACGAACTTGTGGCGCTCGAACTTATGGGTGTTTTTAGGGTTCCTCGAACTTGTCAAACGCTCCTCCACGAACTTGTCAGAGATTCAAATTTATCTGATTAGGGTTTCACGAATTTGTCAGGGTTCGAACTTGTCAGAATCTCGAACATCTCCATCCACGAACTTGACAGTTTTGATTTAGGGTTTCTCGAACTTGAAGTCTCTCGAACATAGTTTCTCTCGAACTTAACATTAAAACGAATTTAATTTAGAAAACAAATTTTAAAGTTTTAATTTATACAAACTTAATTAAGTCCGTAAGACTTGTTTCAAATTTATTTTAAAATTAAGTAATTTAAGTTCGTGAACAAAAAGTTTTACGAGAATGTCAAGTTTTCATTAATTCTTGGAAATGGATCACGAAGTGGGGAAATAAAATTCACCACCCAAGCTGATGAAGATTGAGGACTATTACTGGTGGAAAGATAGGTTTGTGGACTTCTCTAGATTCAATGATATGTGTATATGGATATGCATTAATGAATGTTACGTTTCCCCAACACAAGACCTCGTGGGTAGATTGAAGGTTCTGTCCTATCAAAATATGAAAGATGACGACAAGAAGATTTATGAAGCTGAGAATCGGGCGTTATCGTAAATTAGAATGGCATTACCTTTTGAAATTCCGCACACGTTCAGAAATCACAGAACTTCTAAAGAGCTTTGTGAAGCTCTAGAGAAGAAGTTTGAGGGAAATCCTAGGGTTAAAAAGGGGAGAATTGTGACGTCCTTGTTGGATTAATGATATAATTGTAATCTCCAGGATCGACTAACAACCCAATGAGTATCATAATAATTGAAATTGAATACTTAAATTAGAATTAAGCACATCCACACTAAAGCAATAGAATACATGTCTACAGTGTTTAAATCTAGCTATTACATCATCATAATTGTTTTAGAAGTAGAAATCCCAGCCCAAAGCTATTACATTCAAGTACCAATAGCTACTAAGGTCTCCGGGATATTGATTTGATATGCTTAAGTGGAAGGTCCAGCTACACTTTTGCCTTTGCCTGAAAACAATGTGAGTCAACAGTAAGCTAAATGCTTAGTGAGATAACAGATTATGCATACAACAAATATTTCTTTACATGCAATGCTTAACCATGGGCAGTGTAAGCCCCATGTATGTGAAAACGGCAGTGAAAGCCTCAATGTGTGAGTAAACCATGCAGTGCTAGCATGGGGTGGCAGTTCAATATGCTGATCGGGGATGTGCCGAACCTGATGGGATACGAGTGGGATGATCAGTCCCCGACAGTGGCCTGCTGTCAGCCCCAGTCCAGGTCGCATCAGAGTGTGAAGTAATGATCATGCAGTGCAAGCATGATGTATATAGATGCACTTTCAAATGAACGCTGGCTACATGTGTGTTACATGTCAAGTACGAGTGTGCATCATAACAACAAATCATTTCATGAGTGCCAAATGAAGTATATGAACAACGTGAACATGCCATTGAATGTATAAACATGAATGTAAAAACAATAAATGTTCGAATGATAATCTGCAACTCACAGTGATTGGTTTTGTGACTTGATCCTGAATCAATGTGTGTTTTGATAACACCACAATGATCTGTAAAGTAGGTGTAATAGTGAATTAATGTCAGTAATTGCTTAAAACTTGTATTCTGTAATTTTAAATGTAATTGGGTTCTGAATTCGGACCACATCCGAATTCGGATGGTCCGAATTGTAATTGGTCCGAATTTGGGGTGATGGTCCGAAGTTGGTTGGATCCGAATTGGGGTCCGAAAACAGGTATTGTCCGAAATTGATCCTTGGTCCGAATTTGGCTATGTCCGAAATTGGTGATCCGGATTGTGAATTGTCCGAAATAGGTATTTGTCCGAAATAGGTTGGGGTCCGGATTGGGATGGACCCGTAATAGTAATTGGTCCGAAACACTGTAGGTCTGAACTGGGTACGGATCCGAATTCGGATGGATCCGGACCGAGTTCATACTTGGTGAAATTTCCAATATTTTCCAGATTTACGTTTTTGACCATTTTTGCATGTTTGAGTATCTAAAATTGCAGATATGAACTTAAATACACTATTTCAACTTATATCATGTCATATTGTACCAAAATAACCCATTTATGTCCATTTTTCTTATGAGTCTCGATGAACACACACACTAAAACACACACTAATTTCAGAAATCATACTTAGGAGTGGAATTTGAATCTGAAATTTGGTATACTACAACATATATGCTCGATTTTAACATTCCCACAATTATTTCCAACATGCATACACATTTGCCTCTTAAACCTTAGAAATCGGTTTTTATAAAAACCGAACCAAAACTTCATAAATCCGAAAGATTGAATGATTTTTACCTCGAATCGTTTGTCGCAGCAGTTATAGTTCCTAATTTGCTACTTGAATCCAACTTTTGCACTTGAAATTGTTGAGTTCTTGGGTTTTCTTGGATTAAAGCCGAGAGAGAGTGAGAGTACGGTTTAGAGAGAGAGTAGGGAGAGAGAGTGAGTTTGTGGAAATGAAAGGGTTTTCTCCTTTATATTTCTATTTTGACCCAATTGCACATTATACCACTCAACTTCGCATTTTCTTACTTAACTGATAATATGATCAAAATTTAACTTAAATTGACATAACATTTCATTAATACAAATAATTGAGTCTTAATAATTGTAAATTACACATAATTGAAAATTGGGATGTTACAGCATGGGCTCCACCACGCCTATACTTCGTCCGCGAAGTCATGCTGCGCTAAACAAACTTGGGTACTTAGTCTTCATGTCTTCTTCCGATTCCCAAGTATGATTAGCTCCCCGATGATGCTTCCACTTGACCAGCACCATCCTGATTTCCTTATTTCGTAGTTTCTTGACTTTTGTCTCCAAAATGCACTCCGGTTCATCAACGAACCTTAGCCGTTCGTCAACCTTAATGTCCGAGTGATCAGTCCATGGTTCCCTCTCGGGCACCAGACTTTTCCTTAAGTACCCAACATGAAAGACTGGGTGAACACTTGACAATTCTTCCGGCAAGTCCAAATGATAGGACTGATTACCAACTCTTTCTAGTATCTTGAATGGTCCTATGAATCGAGGTGATAGCTTTCCTCGCTTCACGAATCTTGTAACACCTTTCATTGGGGATACCTTCAAGTAGACCCAATCATCTATTTGAAATTCTATCGCTTTGTGTCGGCGATCATGATAATTCTTTTGCCGATCTTGTGCCGTTTTCATGTACTGCCGAATGAGTTGTATCTTTTCATTGGTTTCTTGCAGCAAAGCAGGACCGGCTATTGGAGTTTCTCCTGTTTCCCTCCAACAGGTTGGAGTCCTACATTTTCTGCCATATAGAGACTCGAACGGTGCCATCTTGATAGTGGAATGGTAACTATTGTTGTAGGAGAATTCAACCAATGGGAGGTGACCGTCCCAGTTACCACCCAAATCCATGACACAGGCTCGGAGCATGTCTTCGAGAGTTAAAATTGTTCTTTCACTTTGACCATCAGATTGAGGTCTATAGGCAGTACTCATTGCGATACGAGTACCAAGACCGTTTTGTAAAGCAGTCCAGAAATTAGAAGTGAATCTACTATCTCGGTCGGAGACAATAGACTTAGGCACACCATGCCTAATAATGATTTCGTTTACGTAGATCTGGGCAAGTCGGTCCAGTGAGTAGGTTTCTCGGATTGGTATGAAGTGAGCAGATTTGGTTAATCGGTCAACAATGACCCAAATGGCGTCATGTTGACGACGAGTCTTACGTAGCTTGGTTACGAAATCCATAGTAATATGATCCCACTTCCATTCCGGGATAGGAAGAGGTTGCATACTACCATAGGGCTGTTGATGTTCTGCTTTGACTAGACGACATGTTCTGCACCTTTCAACATACTGACCGACATCTCTTTTCAATCCTGGCCACCAGAAGTCGGCCTTCAGGTCGTTGTACATTTTTGTGCTGCCAGGATGAATTGAGAATTTAGATTGATGAGCTTCTTCAAGTATCACTTCCCGCATGTTCCCGAACTTAGGAACCCACACTCTGCCATAAATACCCTTTAATCCAGTTCCATCATCTTGCATTAATGGCAACTGTATTCTGATATCTTCATCCTTAACATTCTCTTCTTTTAGGGCCTGCAACTGAGCAGTCCTAACATCGTCTAAAATAGTAGATGTCAGTATTGTGGAAGTCAAGGCATAGCAGCATGCCTTGCAGTACGCTTTTCGGCTTAGGGCATCGGCCACTACGTTGGCCTTCCCTGGATGGTATAAGATCTCGCAGTCATAGTCTTTGATCAGCTCCATTGACCTTCTTTGCCTCATATTCAAGTCCTTCTGACTGAATATGTACTTCAAACTCTTGTGATCGGTGTAGAGCTGACACTTGGTTCCGTACAAATAGTGTCTCCATAACTTGAGAGCGAAAGTCACAGCAGTTAGCTCTAGATCATGAGTAGAGTAGTCTTTCTCATGCGGTTTGAGTTGTCTAGAAGCATAAGCTATGACGTTTCCTCTTTGCATTAGAACAGCACCTAAACCCGTGCCTGATGCATCTGTATAGACAACAAAGTCTTCGTTCCCTTCAGGCAGGGCTAACACCGGTGCTTCACTTAGCAATTTCTTCAATTCGTCAAAGGCTACTTGCTGTTCTTCTTTCCAAAAGAAAGTAGCATTCTTGCGAGTAAGCTTTGTTAGCGGAACGGCGATCTTTGAGAAGTCTTTGATGAATCGGCGGTAGTAACCAGCCAATCCCAGAAAACTCCGAATCTCTGAGGCGTTGCGGGGTGATTCCCAGTTCTGGATAGCTTCGATCTTTGCAGGATCAACAGCAATCCCAGCACCAGATATCACGTGCCCCAAGAATTGGATCTGAATTAATTGTTTAAGAGGTACAAGTTAATAAAATAATTTATGATTGAGTATAAGGATCATGAAATTGTTTCAAACGTTGAGACGTACCTGCCTCAACCAGAATTCACACTTCGAGAATTTGGCATAAAGTCGCTCTTTGCGCAGCAACTCTAGCAATTCTCGCAGATGTGCTGCATGATCCTCTTCGGTTTTTGAATAAATGAGAATGTCATCGATGAACACGATGACCGATTTGTCGAGCATTGGCCGGCAGACTCGATTCATGAGATCCATGAAAGCGGCCGGCGCATTAGTAAGACCGAACGGCATTACCAGAAACTCGTAGTGTCCGTAACGAGTTCTGAAAGCCGTCTTTGGAATGTCATCAGGGTGTATTTTGAGTTGGTGATAACCCGAACGAAGATCAATCTTCGAGAAGTAACTTGCGCTTTGTAACTGGTCGAAGAGATCATCAATCCGGGGCAATGGGTATTTGTTTTTGATTGTGACTTTATTGAGTTCGCGGTAATCGATGCACATTCGCAATGTGCCATCTTTCTTTTTGACGAACAACACAGGAGCGCCCCATGGAGAAGAACTTGGGCGTATGAAACCCTTATCGAGCAACTCCTGTAACTGCTTCATCATTTCCTGCATTTCTGCAGGAGCTAGACGGTAAGGAGCCTTTGCTATTGGAGCAGCTCCGGGAAAGAGGTCAATGCGGAATTCCACTTGTCGGTCAGGTGGCAATCCCGAGATATCTTCTGGAAAGACATCTGGAAACTCGGAAACGACTGGAACGGTAGAAAAAGATTGAACTTCAGCCTTTGCATCGACAGCGTAGGCTAAGTAAGCTGAACAACCCTTGGCAACGTGCTTTCGGGCTTTTACGATTGAAATAAGGCATAAGTCGCCTTTGTGTCTGTCACCATAGATACAAATATCTCGACCCTCGGGAGTGGTAATCTTGATCATTCTTTTCTTACATACGATTTGGGCCTCATTGTGAACTAACCAGTCCATGCCTACTATGATATCGAATTCCCCGAACTCCATGGGAATTAGATCTATGTTGAACACTACATCTTCTACAAGTAAAGTGCAATTCCTATATACCTTGTCTGCTTTAACTAACATATTGCTAGCAGTCTCTATATCAAGTACAAATTGCAGTTTCGAAGTAGGCATGTTAAATTGACGAGCAAATGTAGTGGAGACAAACGAACGATTTGCTCCAGAGTCAAACAGTATACGTGCAGGAATTGAGTTAACATAGAACGTACCAGTGACCACCTCCGGGTCATCCTTTGCTTCTTCAGCTGTGATTTGGAATGCCCTTGTTGGAGCCCTTTGAGATTGATCTCTGCGAGCCGTGGAAGCTACAGAAGATCTTGCTGTTGATTGTGGAGCATTCTGATCTCGTGGGGGTTTCGGGCAGTCCCTTGAAAAATGGCCAAGCCTGTGGCAATTGTAGCATGCATCATCTTTTCGTGGACAATGCTCCCAGTGATGGCCTTTCTGCCCACAGCAGAAACAATACATATCCTGAGTCTTGCACTCCCCAGAGTGCGCTTTTCTGCATCGTCTGCAGTCTCTCATCTCTGAACTGGCCGAAAAGGCCCTTCCTTTCTTTGGTGATGAAGACTGTTGATGGGATTGAGGAGAGAATCGGGAAGATCCAGACTCCCGCTGCCTTTTTGGCGGCGACGGTTGAGTCGGTGTTGCGGCGGCTGAACCTATGACATATCCGGATAACAGGACAATCTGCTCCACATTCCGAGCAGCCTCGAGTAATCCAGCAAACGTTGTATACCGAACCCCACTCATGGTTCGGCGTATCTCATAGTCTAGTCCGGCCTCAAACCGGGCTATCTTCCTCTCTTCTGTGTCTACTTGATGGGGTGCGAACAGACTCAATCGAGTGAACTCAACGGCATATTGTGTAACCGTTTTCGTTCCTTGAGTCAGATTCAGGAACTTCGCCTCTAGACGGCGCTTCTCATCAGTAGGACAGTATTGCTGGGAGAATACTTCCTTGAACTCGTTCCAAGACATGTGTGACACTACCTCCATCGTCAGCACATGTGTCATTGCATCCCACCACATAACAGCGTCCCTTGCAAACATAGCGGTTGCAAAGCGGACCATGTCTTTATCAGCACAGTCGCTGATTCTGAAAGTTCTCTCTGTGGTGGTGATCCATTCCAATGCAGTCACAGCATCTCCGGTTCCATCAAAAGTAACAGCTCCGTTACTTTTGAAGTCCTTAAACCTACAGCCCCTTGATCGGTTGGAAGACCCAGTATCTTGTCTTTCCTCTTGGTCGTCCTGTTGTTGATGTTCTTTATTCTTTCTCTTATCGGCTTTTCGCTTCGCTTCGGCCTCATCTCTGGCCCTTAATTGATCAGCAAATGACTGAGCCTGCTCAGCCGTTCGTTTGGATTGTAGCTCATTGTTTTGTTCCATGAGAGCTTGCATCATCTGGAACATTTGCTGAGGAGTCATATCGTCTCCTGACATGTTCTGAAATATAACAACTTATATTTAGAACATTTCTTGGTAAATCCTACGTGTACAGTTACCCTTTGTGTTTTTCCCGTGTGCATGTCAATCCTATCTTAGTTCAGATCATTACTTAGAAGTTCATTCTAATATCATAACCTAAGTTTGAGTCCAAGTCCTCGCGGACACTTGAAACCTCAAACTAATGCTCTGATACCAAACTTGTGACGTCCTTGTTGGATTAATGATATAATTGTAATCTCCAGGATCGACTAACAACCCAATGAGTATCATAATAATTGAAATTGAATACTTAAATTAGAATTAAGCACATCCACACTAAAGCAATAGAATACATGTCTACAGTGTTTAAATCTAGCTATTACATCATCATAATTGTTTTAGAAGTAGAAATCCCAGCCCAAAGCTATTACATTCAAGTACCAATAGCTACAAAGGTCTCCGGGATATTGATTTGATATGCTTAAGTGGAAGGTCCAGCTACACTTTTGCCTTTGCCTGAAAACAATGTGAGTCAACAGTAAGCTAAATGCTTAGTGAGATAACAGATTATGCATACAACAAATATTTCTTTACATGCAATGCTTAACCATGGGCAGTGTAAGCCCCATGTATGTGAAAACGGCAGTGAAAGCCTCAATGTGTGAGTAAACCATGCAGTGCTAGCATGGGGTGGCAGTTCAATATGCTGATCGGGGATGTGCCGAACCTGATGGGATACGAGTGGGATGATCAGTCCCCGACAGTGGCCTGCTGTCAGCCCCAGTCCAGGTCGCATCAGAGTGTGAAGTAATGATCATGCAGTGCAAGCATGATGTATATAGATGCACTTTCAAATGAACGCTGGCTACATGTGTGTTACATGTCAAGTACGAGTGTGCATCATAACAACAAATCATTTCATGAGTGCCAAATGAAGTATATGAACAACGTGAACATGCCATTGAATGTATAAACATGAATGTAAAAACAATAAATGTTTGAATGATAATCTGCAACTCACAGTGATTGGTTTTGTGACTTGATCCTGAATCAATGTGTGTTTTGATAACACCACAATGATCTGTAAAGTAGGTGTAATAGTGAATTAATGTCAGTAATTGCTTAAAACTTGTATTCTGTAATTTTAAATGTAATTGGGTTCTGAATTCGGACCACATCCGAATTCGGATGGTCCGAATTGTAATTGGTCCGAATTTGGGGTGATGGTCCGAAGTTGGTTGGATCCGAATTGGGGTCCGAAAACAGGTATTGTCCGAAATTGATCCTTGGTCCGAATTTGGCTATGTCCGAAATTGGTGATCCGGATTGTGAATTGTCCGAAATGGTATTTGTCCGAAATAGGTTGGGGTCCGGATTGGGATGGACCCGTAATAGTAATTGGTCCGAAACACTGTAGGTCCGAACTGGGTACGGATCCGAATTCGGATGGATCCGGACCGAGTTCATACTTGGTGAAATTTCCAATATTTTCCAGATTTACGTTTTTGACCATTTTTGCATGTTTGAGTATCTAAAATTGCAGATATGAACTTAAATACACTATTTCAACTTATATCATGTCATATTGTACCAAAATAACCCATTTATGTCCATTTTTCTTATGAGTCTCGATGAACACACACACTAAAACACACACTAATTTCAGAAATCATACGTAGGAGTGGAATTTGAATCTGAAATTTGGTATACTACAACATATATGCTCGATTTTAACATTCCCACAATTATTTCCAACATGCATACACATTTGCCTCTTAAACCTTAGAAATCGGTTTTTATAAAAACCGAACCAAAACTTCATAAATCCGAAAGATTGAATGATTTTTACCTCGAATCGTTTGTCGCAGCAGTTATAGTTCCTAATTTGCTACTTGAATCCAACTTTTGCACTTGAAATTGTTGAGTTCTTGGGTTTTCTTGGATTAAAGCCGAGAGAGAGTGAGAGTACGGTTTAGAGAGAGAGAGTAGAGAGAGAGTGAGTTTGTGGAAATGAAAGGGTTTTCTCCTTTATATTTCTATTTTGACCCAATTGCACATTATACCACTCAACTTCGCATTTTCTTACTTAACTGATAATATGATCAAAATTTAACTTAAATTGACATAACATTTCATTAATACAAATAATTGAGTCTTAATAATTGTAAATTACACATAATTGAAAATTGGGATGTTACAAGAATCGAATTATTGAAACAACAATTTTCGATCTTCAAGGGACTAAAGAATGAATCCTTGGATGAGATAATCACAAAGTTCTATCATCTGTTGACCGAACTTGATAACCACATTGTTGAGTATAAAGAAACTGATAAGATTGAAAACTTCAAGATGTTTTACCAGCAAAGTGGGAGATGTACACTGCATTGATAAAGCATGATGAAGATAAACTGGCAACCCTTACCCTTGAAGAAGTGATCAGAACTCTGCGGGCCTTCAAGTTTAAAATATAAAAGAAAGAGATGGAATATGATCAAGTACAGGATCCTGAAATGTACTTCGGAAAGTCAAAGCCATCACATCTAGTGTACCGAAGTCAGGGCTACAACGTTTTACTCGGGAGAAGAAGAGAGCATACCTGCAGAAGCAGAAGATGTGAGTGGTAGGGCATTTTTAGGGTTTTCTAAACCAGAAGATCAACCACAAAGTTCGACATCATCTTCTCAGGGTTACACCGAAATGCCAATGAGTGCTAAGGCAGCTGAGGAGCATCCAAAGATTCTAGCTTCGTTTGTAGCAGCATACGGCAACTGCATTCAAGGTAAAATCAACGATCCAGCTCTATGGGAGGAGGAATATGATTAGGTCGATCCAGACGATTTAGAGCAGGTGGACCTGAAATGGCAACTGGCCATGGTCACACAGAGGGTCAAGCGGTTTATGAAACGAACTGGGAGGAACCATAGTGTGAGCAACAATGTTGGGGTTAATAAGTCAAAGGTGAAGTGCTACAACTGTCAGGGGTTGGGACATTTCGCTAGAGAATGTGAAAGGCCGAAGGTTGAAAACTATCAGAATCAGGGACGACAGAATTCAGGAAGTTTAGGGAATCAAGCTTCAATAGCTGGGTTGCTCACGAATGTATCTCCTAACAAGAAGTTAGATGGTACTTATGACTGGAATTCGCATCCGGAAGCAAATGTCAGAGCTTTTATGGCTGAGGTAATTAAGACTGATAATAGAACTGAAGCAGAAAAGGAGGACACCCAGCAGTCCGATACAAACCCTTTGGTATTGGAAAAATCCGAGGAGCAATGACTCTGGAGTTTGCAGCTCAGATAGCCAACGTGGAAACTGATCGGAAAAAGGTACCTCTAAACATTTCTACATTTCATGATTTATGTGTTTTATGTACTACGTTAAATGATAACTTGAACCTAATGCTAGAATCACATTCATCCATGACAGCTCAAATGCAATCCTTAAAATATGATATTGCTAGTCTGCTAAATATTAAGGAAGATCTTAGGGCTACAATGAAAGCTGATGCTCAAGACGTAGTAGCTCTGAAAGACAAATTGAGCAAGCAGTGTGTCAGGAATGAGCTAATTTATGAGCATATAGAGTCATTGACCAAAGAGATCTCCCTGAAAGATAAAGAATTAGCTGAGGCTAGGGTTAAGGTTGCAGAGGTTAATAGTAAAATTGAAAAGATTAGGAACTCATCCCTGAACCTATGCAAAATCTTAGATTCGCAGAGACAGTCTAAGAAACTAGTGGGCCTGGGATTTCAGGATGTGCCTCCACCGTTCAATAGTAACTATATGCCTCTCCCTCAGTATAAGACCACAGAAACTGTTGAATCAGAGGAAATCAAAGTAACTGAGACGGATAAGACATCAACAACTAAGGTATCAACTACAACTCCTAAGGTTAAGAAAACTGTTAAGTTTGTGCAGTCTACTAGTGGGGCAAAACTAGAAGAGGCAAAAACTGTGAGTCATAATAACAAAGAGGTGTTGAACACAGTAGTTGAAAGAAAAGAACAGGACATTAGTGAGACTCCTAAGTCAAGAGGCACCAGCCACAAAGGCTTCAGGTTCAACAGATGAACCAAGGTGAGAAGCCTGCTCCCTCTCAGCCACAGAGGCTAATGGGGCAGACTTGGACTTGGCTGTTTTTGCCTTCTTGGGGACAGGCTCAGCTTCAGTAATTTCCAGGATCCTTTTAACAAATTTGGTCCTAGATTTGGATTTTCCTCGGGGAGCAGTTACTGGATCCAACCTCACAGTAGAGGGTCCTTCCACCATACAAAGCAACCTCCTCATTGGAGTAGATAGAGGAGGCTCATTTGGGAGTACAGGGGTGTAGAAAACTCTATTCCCAATCACTGGGAAAGCTGCAGTATGTAACATAGGTTGAGAGATATACAGATGCTCACCACAGACATGCTTGAAGATGAGGCTCAGAAACCTGGGATAACGAACAGCAGCTGAACGTGTATCCTACTGCACTAAGTTCCTCAAATTCATGAAAATCCACCGAGCCATGTTCATGTTAGTCCCATCTACGAGCTGTAGGACTATTGGAATCTCATCGCGGCTAAGTTGGTCAAAAGAACCAACTTAGCTGCTGAAGCACATCACCACTGAGGCAAAAAACCAGCCTTTTGTCTTCATCAGACCATTGAGCTTTGGCCTTCTCAAAGGTTCTGATTTCAGGGGCAGCTCCTTCAACAACAGGAATGATAGTAGTAACAGAAGTTGGCACATAGGGACCTTCCATTACTATCTCTGGCAGTTGTACACCCAGATTCTCTAAGTAGAGCATAATTCTGCACTTCCAACTAGAGAAGTTTTGATGATTGAAATTGGGGGGTTTGGCCATTGAACCATTGTCATAGTAAGAGGTGGAACTGGCAGCACTGTTGTCCATGGGAAAGAAGGGAGAATGAGAGATCTAGAGTTAACACACACTCTATCTGCTTTGATACCAGTTGTAGGTCCCAAAAGGTTTTCCTAGAGTAATGTTTTAAGCTGTAGAGGAGGGGTGAATACAGCAAATTAAAATTCAACACTCTTTTCTCAATGTTTGTGTATACTATTAACAAGTGTTAAATACAAACAAGCTCGACCGCGAAAAGGCTCAAGCTGAGATTACAGATACAACAGATGTTTCAACTAATATAAGACACACTCAGACTAGATACAATGAATACACTCACTTAGATGAACTCACTGATTTTACAAGACACAGATGGACAGCTTGAGTATGAACAGCTTAGACACACATACAGTTATATTCAAGAAGACTTGCATGCATGAAAAACACACTTTAATGCACGATCTGATTTCTCACTCTTGGTTATCTCACAATCCTTAGAAGCTTCCTTTTATACTCTCACTGAGAATCTCAGTGAAGCATCTTCATTGGACGATGAGATAGTGGGATGCCTTTCCGAAAAGACAAAACACCTTTTCTGCACATTCTGATAAAGCAGACTTGTCTTCATGTGGCAGAATCTTAGTCTTTTTCTTTTTGTCACTGTTGCATAAGGCTTTAACCAAAAGAGGAATGTCAACTTTGCATCTTTCTTCTTTTGTTAAGGCCATTTTGATATAAGAAAAGGTCTGTCGTCCTTTTCAGATATCCGTTTGTCTTCATGTAACAGAACAGGTTCTGTTCACAAAGAACAGAACACCTATAATCTGTCCAAGCTGCTCAACAGAACAGAGCAGCGTAGACAGTTTATGTCCAGCCTGTTCAGCAGACAGAACAGCTTGGACAATCTGCCTTTGTTGCAACGAATGCAACAGGGTAAACATCTTTGGCTGATATTGCAAATCACTTTTCAGGTTTCAATAAGGCATAAACAGGCCTTAAATTATACCTTCAAGTGCATCAAACATGTTTGATTAAAAATCTCCCCTTAAAATGTAGAGCAGGTTTTACTGAGGCCTTTTTGTTTCTAACAACCTACAGTAGGGAAACAAGAACAACAAGCCTTAAAATCAGTGCCTAGAATTGCAAGCTCAAGTAGTTCTCAAAATTCTAAGAAGAACTCGAATGCAACATCACGAGTAGGTGCTAAAGAAACACCGGTGTCAACTATACAACATGAAGGACTTAGGACTAATTCACCTAATAGAGTCCCTAGTCAATCAAGGTCTGGACCACAATCTGTCATTAAGGAATAATACACCTAAGAGGAGTTATACTCCAGTTAGGTCTTGTACTCCTAACAAACATTAGACACCTGGTAGAGCCCAGGGTTATAACAATGAAATGCATTATAACAAAAATTACTCTAGGGCTCCACAACAAATGACAACACAAACGCCAAGAGTGAACATTAATTACTCAGCTCCGCAACAGGTTCTTAATTAAAAACCCAAGTCATCGGAAAGGAGAGAAGAGTATTGAAAGAGTTCAAGTATGTGGATGAGAATGGTATTACCAAGTCAGTCATGGCTTGGGTTCCCCGTGATAACTAATGTGTTTTCTTTCATGTGCAGGATTAACTATAGGTCTTAACAACAAATGGTTCGTAGATAGTGGTTGCTCTCGTCACATGACTGGGGAAAGAAGTCTACTTACGGACTTCAAGAGTGGGAACTAGGGGTTTGTCTCATTTGCTGGGAAAAGGAGGCAATATCACTGGAACAGGAGTAGTCACTAATGGGATGATCACTCTTGATCAAGTCTACTATGTAAATAAGCTTGATCACAATCTCATTAGTGTCTCTCAGATCTATGATAAACAAAATGTAGTCCTCTTTACTGGAAAAGAAGCGTTAGTACTAAAGCCAGGATTCAAGATACCTAAAGAGTGGATTATGATGAGAGCTCCAAGGGTGAATGATCTATACATGATGGACATGTTCGTAGCAGATTCATCAATGGGTTCTATTTGTTTACTACCAAAAGCTTCAGAGTCTGAATCTTTGCTGTGGCACAGGCGAATGGCACACTTGCACCTAAGGAAGATGAATTTCATCATAAAAAAATGGCCTTGTGCAAGGTGGTTCACTGAAGAGTTTTCAGTTTGAAGATAAGTGTGTACCGTGCAAGAAAGGGAAGCAACATAAGAAGTCCAACAAATCGAAGCCTCATAACTCAATCTTTTCCACCTTCGATTTGCAGAATATGGATCTCATCGGTCGAATCAACAAAAGGAATATAAGTGGGAGTTGGTACTGTTTAGTTATTACTAATGATTACTCACGATTTTCTTAGGTTTACTGTTTAGGTACAAAGGACGAGACAACAGGCACGCTGATTGGGTTTTTAGACCAAGTTGAGAACTCATACGGAAAAAGGGTAAAACGTATCAGAAGTCATAACGGAACAGATTTTAAAATGCAGTAATTGTTGTATATTGCCTAACTAAAAGCATAGTGCATCAATTTAGCGCACCTTATGAGCCACAACAAAATGGGGTGGCAGAACGTACAAATAGGACTTTGATTGAAGCAGCAAGGACTATGCTCTCGGATTCAAAGCTTCCCACCATGTTTTAGGGGGAGGCAGTGAATACCGCTTGTCATGTTTTAAACAGAGTCCTTACTGTCAAATCATTGAACAAAACCTGTTATGAAATATTGAATAAAAGACCACCAAATTTAACTAGATTTAAACCGTTTGGGGTGCCATCTACTTTATTGAAAACGAAACATCAACCTAAGTTTGGTGAAAAGGCTGACGAAGGATACTTCCTAGGTTATGTCCCAAATTCACCAAATAATAGGGTTTTTAATAAAACTACTGGTTCAGTTGAAATTATGTTTAACATTGATGTAACAAGTTATTCACATGAACCCCAAATTGGTCTAGAATGGTTATTTGATTATGACTCAGTGTTTGAATCATTTAACATTCCTTTTAGTGGTGATGCAGGAACTGTGGAAAACGACTTCTCATCTTTAAATCTAAATGAAGAGGGTAGAATGTTTTCAAATTCGAGCATTCCCACGGCATCTGAGACTATATCGAAAGAAGACGGGTCCCCTAATAAACGGCAAACGTTTGTTTCCTACGGATGAGAATCAGATATACAATTTAGCCTCAGAAGACTGTGATCGCGAGGAGAATTTTCCGTCTGATGTCACACCGCCATTAGGCGAAATAGGATCAAATTTGGGAGATAATCTTCAGGTCGATGGAGTTGAAACATCGAGGCTAAATAAGGATCATTTGATTGAAGATGTAATAGGGAATCCAAATGCCAGTGTGAGAACTAGGAGTAGTGTGAACAGTAGCACAGTGTTGTTACCAATGATCAACGACTCCGAGGCATTTCACACTTGTCTATACTCGTGTTTCATTTCACAAGTCGAGCCAAAGAATGTACAAGTGGCTCTGAAGGATAATTCTTGGGTTGAAGCTATGCAATAGGAACTTTCACAATTCAGAAAGCTAGAAGTCTGGGAGTTAGTGCCTTTGCCTTGTGGAGAAGTTGTTATAGGGACCAAATGAGTCTTTAAGTGCAAAAGGGATGATCGGGGCTTAGTTAGTCGTAACAAGGCAAGACTCGTGGTCAAAGGGTTCAACCAAGAAGTAGGGATTTATTATAATGAGGTGTTTGCACCAATAGCGAGGCTTGAGGCTATTCGATTGTTTCTAGCTTTCACGTCCTTCAAAGGCTTCAAAGTATATCAGCTAGACATCAAGAGTGCCTTCTTGTAAGGAAAAGTGAAGGAGTTGATGTATGTCGAGCAACCACCAGGGTTAACTGATCACAAGTATCCAGACAGAGTATATAGATTGGATAAGGCTCTGTATGGATTACATCAGACACCTAGGGTGTGGTACGAGACACAATCTACTCACCTCTTAGACAATGGGTTTGAGAGAGGGAGAATAGATAGTACACTGTTTGTTAAAAGAAAAGGTGACGATTTCATACTGGTATAAGTGTATGTGGACGACATCATCTTCGGATCGTCGAATGAACAAATGTGCAAAGATTTCGAGATGGTTATGAAGTCCAAGTTTGATATGAGTGCGATGGGAGAGTTGAAGTTCTTTCTGGGTTTACAAGTTGAACAACGAAAGGAAATGATGTTCATTCATCAGACGAAGTATGTCTTCGATATTTTAGAGCACTTCGGGATGGAAGGAATAGAGCTTACAACACACTTTAGTACTCCTATACAAATCAATCATAATCTCGGACCGGGTAAAGATAGTGATACCGATGTGGATCCGACTCTATATCGGGCCATGATTGGGTCACTCATGTATTTAATTGCTTCTCGACCTAATATAATGTTGCTGTTTGTATTTGTGGCAGGTTTCAAGCTAACCCCAAGGAGATGCACATGAAAGCTGTGACGCGGATTCTGAGATACCTGAAGTCGAAACCGAAGCTGGGACTTTGGTATCATGCTGATGAAGATTTGGAATTGGAAGCTTACACGGATTCTGACTATGGATGGTGTAGCTTGAACAGAAAGTCTACAATGGGTGGTTGTCAGTTCCTTGGAGGGAGACTAGTGTCCTGGTAACGCAAGAAACAGACTTCGATAGCCGTATCAACATGTGAGGCCGAATATGTAGCTGCTGGTAGTCGCTGTTCACAGATTCTGTGGATTCAATAACAATTGCGGGATTACGGTTTGACTTATTCTCATACTCTCATCAGGATACACAATCAACCCACAATTGCTATAACCAATAATCCGGTAAAAGCACAATAAGACTAAGCACATAGACATAAGACATCATTTTATTCATGACTGAGCTGAGAAAAACCTAATAAAATTGGTAAAAGTTCTAACAGAAGACAACTTTGCAGATCTGTTCACAAAAGCATTTGATAGATCACGCTTTGAGTTGTTAGTCCTACTAAACGGAATGCGTTATCCAGAGTAACCTGACCTTAGTAGATGTTCTTTCTTTTTAAATAGTTTTAAGTTATTAGTTTATGTTTTTACTTCTTTACTTAAGAAAAAGAGAAAAACAAAAGAAAAAAGAGAGAAAACCAAAAAAATTTTGAAAAAAAAGAGAATATTAAAAAAAATGAGAGAAGTCTTAGAGTCTAAGGTTCAATGTGACGAAATTTAGCACAGGCTAACAAACTCTAAGTGTTAAACTTTCACACGTAATGCACTACAAATTCTAAGTGATATACATGTTCATGTTCTAATATGTTGGTAGGCATAAAACATGTAGGTTTTCCTGAAAGCTAATAAACCAATAAAGAAAATGTCAGATGTGTAACTAACTTAGATGTATGACCAAAAGGTCTTAATTTCTATGTTAGAGGCTCACATGCATTAGTTATGAATGAGGTATGTAAATTAATCTGGGGGATGCATGGCTTCATCAAAATACATCTTAAATATAGAGCAAGTTTTGAAACGTAAAGAAAGTCAAAACATGTCGCTTTGTTGTACGTAAGTACAGACCTGTCACCGTTGTTTTGACTTAAACTAGCAAGATATGTCGCTTTGTTGTACGTAAGTACAAACCTGTCACCGCTGTCTTGGTAAAATAATAGAAGGATGCTCTACCCTAAGAAAAAAAACTAAGACACTCTGTTCTATGTAAATACAGACTTGTCTGGCGTTTGCCTTTTAAAGATGATTTAAAAAGGGTTAATTGTGCAAAAAACCCTAAACTTGTCAGCATTTTGTGATTAAAACCCCAAATCATTTTTCGTTGCATAAACAACCCCGAACTAACTAAAAATCAATAAATCAAGGTTTTATCAATGAGTATATGGTTGAAACCGGTTATTAATCCTACGTGGACTGGTAAATAACCTACGTAAAATAAAATTTTGTTATTGAAATCGATTTCGAAGTATTATACATCATTTTGACGCTGGTAGATGATGTAATCTCGTTTAAAAATTATCAACGGTGTCTTAAATGATGTGTAATACTTGCCAACCGGTTTCAACAAATAAAAATTATTCCACGTAAGTTATTTACCGGTCTCAATAGGATTAATAAACGGTTTCAACCGGTTACCCATTGATAAAACCTTGATTTACTGTATGTTAGTTAGTTCGGGGTTTTTTGTGCCGTGAAAAAGGGTTTAGGGTTTTAATCACAAAAATTGACAAGTTTAAGGTTTTTTGTGTAATTATCCCATTTACAAATACCAAAAAATCATAATCATTGTTTGTCTGTCTTGATCATAGAATTATGTCTAAGCGTGGGACACGTAAGGTAGTTTCTTGATAAATAAAAAGGCCAAAGGAAAATCCAAGTTTTGAGTGCTTAAATGGACAAACATACCGACAATCGACTTGGTGTGTATGTTACGACAAACAATCAAAGGAATCAAAATTCCAAAGTGTGAAAGTGCAACACCGAAAGTGAGTTGATAAAAGCTATCTGATTGAACCTTCTTTGACACTCTCGCAAAAATATTCAGTTAATGTGTTTTTATCTCTAAATTATTGCAATTTAATTTCATTTTTAATTTTACTTTACTTTACTTTACTTTACTTTATTTTATTTTAATTTATTTTAGTTAATTTTATTTTTAAATAAATAGGATTGAGGTCAGTTACTAGGATGCATTTTAGTTGGAGAAACAAAATTGCATGATAATCTTCTTGCTTGGTGTGAAGTGTTTCGTAAAAGTTGAAAAAGATTCGTAAAATTGAAAAAGTTGAAAAACTTGAAAAGTTTTCAAAGTTTTTCAAATTTGCACTTAAGTTCATGTAAACCTAAGTTCGAACGAACTTCAGCTCACACAAACTTGTCTCAAATAAGTTCGAAACACAGTTTGTAGGGTATAAATAGGTCAAATGTATTTATTCTATTTCACCTACTCTCGAATTTATCCACTCACGAACTTAAAGGGGCGATCTCGAACTTAAGAGGCGATCTCGAACTTATCGGGTTCTCGATTTTATTCCCTGTTTCACGAAGAAATCACTGCTCCATCTCGAACTTACTTGTGCTTATTGTCTATTTATCACACAAGAATCTAAGTAAGTGATGTTTTGGACCTTTTATTGTTTTAAAATCGAACATTTTGGGTTTAATATAACCGAAAGCTAAGTATTCTAAATACAATGTTTGGGGTTATAAAACTTGAATTAAATCATTAATAAACTCGATTAGACTCTTATAGGACTAGAATCATTGGACATTTAAGCCTAAAAGGGATGAAATTAGAAGTTTTGATGTTAAAATGGCCGACTTTGAACTTGTTCAAACAAGAACAAGTTCGTAGTTCAACAAGTTCGAAGCTCATCATGAATATGAACTTAGGGCAAAATATCAACAAGTTCGAATGACTTCGAACTTAACTAAGTTCGAGGTGATTCAAACGAACTTATTCTTAAGTTCGAAGTTTATTAAATTCATAGGGCACCTAAGTCACATGAACTTACACATAAGTTTGAATGACTTTAAGTTCAAATGAACTTAATCAAGTTCGAATGAGTTCAAACATTTTCTAAAATTGATTTTGTCAGAATTTAACTATTCATGCTTTCTTTAATAAGAACAATATGGTCATAAGCATAGACCTTCAAGCTGCTGAGGCACGACAGTATATAGAAATTTTGGAATTTTTGACACGATCAAGGATTTCTTATGCGTTGACTCACAACCCAACACTTATGATTCAATATATCTGACAGTTTTGGGGAACTTTGCATGTAGATAGTTCAGTAGTGCCTCCGGTTCTGAGGGCTACTGTCAACAGGGCAAGGGATTGCATTTTCAGCGCACAATTAGGTAAGTAGAGCAAGAAGACGGTCAGTAGATTTTCCAGCTGCGATAAGGCAATCTGCCTTCCAGCGAATGGGATACGCTCAAGACTTGGCAAAAGCCTCGTACGTGAAGAGTGGTTTAATAAGACAGTGGCGATACCTGATGCATGTTATGCTCGTCTGTTTTGCACCGTAAAAGGCAGGTTTTGACACTATAACATCCAAGTAACAGTCAGGGATGATATCGTTGGTGTATAACAAGCCCTTTAGTTTCTCGGGCTTCTTTTTTTGGAGAGTTCGTACATCAGTTAACAGCGCCGACCCGGGAAATGTTTTTGTTATACCTGAGGTTTGTAATGATTATTATCAGGCACTTTTTACCAAATTTTCGCCTCTGCCGGAGCTGGTCGTAGTAGCAGCAATCGATAAGCGCATTTTTGCTGATTGTCAGAGCCATAATCAACGACGAGTGGAGAAGGTCGAACCGCAAATGACTCCACTGCTCGGAGCATTAATAGATCCAGAGTTTGTGGCTCCAAATGCCAAAGATTGGATTCTAAATGAGCCCCAACAGTAAGCACCAGCACAAGCACCGGTTGCTCCAGTTCAACCTACATCTCAAACGGCAGCGGCAGCTGTGGCTACCACATCGGTAGCTCAGGCTGACCCGATTTAGGAAACTTAAGAAGAAATCTTTGCTCAAGGGGCAGCGACACAAGAATCCATCACTGAAAAGTTGATTCAGGATATTCTTCAACCGCCTGAGGCCATGGACAATATTTTTGAAGATATTGAGAACTATCAACCAGAGAATGTTACTGAGGCTGTTGACACAGACACAGAAACAGATTCTGAGGCTGCAAGTGATGTCAGGGAAGCAACAAATCCCTCAACTTCTTTTGGAGTTCTTTGTACTCGGCTTGTAGTGCAACCGCAAACAGTTCGAACTCCATCTTTCAGACTTCGAGATGAGGAAAAAAGAGACGAAGACTTTGTGGTAGAAGAAGAGGCGTTGGTTGCAAGGAAACAACGAGCTAAGTGCCAACACCTAGCTCAAGCTGGGCCGTCAACATCAACCGCCGTTCCATCATCAACCACCGCCATCACTCCAGCAACATCAACATCGACAAACACCCAGACCATTAATCAACTAAAAGCGAAAGTTGATTTCCAAACCGTCCAAATTTTTCAGCTATCAAAGGCGATTAGTGAGCTACAACAACATAATGCCCAGTTAGATCAACATAATGCAGAGTTAGATAAGACTGTGGCGACTCAACAACAATAGATCGCTACACTACAGGCCCTACTTGAGAAAATTTTGAAGGAACGTGCTGCTCAGGGGGAGAGTAGTTGTAAAGAAGATGAACTGAGTGGCAAGAGAAGAGAACACGAAGGAGATGACCCGAGTGCCGAAAAAGCAAGTGAGCTAGCAGATCTTTCAATACAGACTGCTCAGTAAGCTACAGTTCAGGGGGAGTCTGGTTCGTCGTCTGAGGTTGAGAAGGATAAGGGCAAGGCTGCCGAGGCTACGGATATAATGGAGCCTTGCTGGACCTAGATGAAGATGAGATTCAGTTTGAGTTGAAGATTACATCGATCAGGAGGAGATTGAAGAAGGAGAATTCATTCCTGATGATGTAACTGGCTGGAAATTCGATGACGAGGTAGTTATGGATGAATATGATGAAGTAAATGAAGTGGTCATTCAGAAGCAACCTATCAAGGAGCTATATGAGAATGAAAATCAGAACATGATAGACATTGATTGGCTGAGATCCGCAGATAATGATAAATTAGAATCTGATACAACTGACAGGGAGCTGACCAAAGAGGAGAAGAGGAGTTTGTGGTTTCAGAAGGAAGAGCAAAAAGGCTGAATGGGCAGTAAAGAAGAAAATGAAGCTGCCTAGTCCGGGAAAGTTATCTGGTGAGATTCTAAGCTGGTTCTTTGACAGGGAACTGCATCTATTTTTTCTGAAAAGAAGAGAAGGGCTACAGTACTTGCGAAGAAGGCTTAAAGTTTTTAATTCATTGCCTAAATGTGAAGTTAAAGAGTTGGCATGGAAAGATTTGATCAACCTGGGAGACGACCAGTATGCTGAAGTTAAAGCAAAAATTATCAAAAAGGAGGGTCGGTCTGGAAGGTTTGAGAGAATTAAGCCAAGGATAGGAAAGCGAGTCATGGATGAAACGAGGATAGATGCATTGAAAGGCAGGCCATGGATGAAGATGTATTATAAACCTATTAAGTGCTTGAAGAAGGTTCCGTTGAAGATCATGCCACAAGACGTTCTGAGGAACATGAAGTGGTGGTATGTTGACAACGAGACAACTAAAGCAGTAATGGAAGATGAAGACGAGAAAGTTATTTTGAAGGTATATGATCCCATGCATCTGGTAAATCTTTCTCAAGGTGACTTGCAGAAGCTTCATGAGCAGCCAATCTATTTTCGTGAAGGCCTCAACATTTTAATGCATAAGATCATCAAAGCTGAACTCTCCTAAAACTGATTCAGGAACAGCTTTGGTAGAGGAATTCCTAGACTCCTCAAAGGTGACATTGATAGATTCATCTATCACTTTTCTTTTGTAGTTGTATACTCTGTAGGCTTTAGAAACAGCAGAATATCCAACAAACACACCTTCATCAGCTTTGGGTTCAAATTTTGCTAGCTGATCCCTCTAATTCAGAATGAAGTAGGGACATCCAAACACATTGAAAAAGCTTATATTTGTTCTTCTCCCTTTAATTAACTCATAAGGAGTCTTATTGAACCTTTTCACCACTAAGGATCTGTTTTGAGTGAAGCAGGCAATGTTGACAGCTTCAGCCCAAAATGATGAAGGCAAACCTAATGCACATAGCATGGTTCTAGCAGCTTCAATGAGAGTTCTATTTCTCCTTTTAGCAACTCCATTTTTTTATGGAGTTCTTACAGCTAAAAAGTTTGGAGAAATCCCTCTTTCTTCATAGAAGTCCTCAAGAGTACTGTTTCCGAATTCAGTACCATTATCACTTCTAAGCTGCTTGACTTGAGCAGAGTTCAGAACCTCCATCTTTTTTATAAATCCAATAATTTCTATGGCAGCCTCTCCTTTGGTCTTTAGGAAGATCACCCATGTAAACCTAGAGAACTCATCAACCATTACTAGAGTGTATCTTCTACCTCCTAGACATGGGACACTGACAGGCCCAAACAAGTCCATATGGATTAAGAAGAGAGGAGTATCAGTAGAAAAATTATGCTTGGAGTTAAAAGATGTTTTTCTATGCTTTCCTTTCTTATAAACTGTGCAGAGTTTATCCTTAACAAAGCTTATAGAAGGCAAACTTGTTACCAACTCTTTCTTACATAGTTTGTTAATATTCTTGAAGTTCAGGTGTGATAGCCTTTTGTGCAATAACCAGTTTAGGTCTGCATTGCTCCTTGAGATAAAACAGGTTTTAGTTGTAGGATCAACAGATTTCATATCCACAACATATACACCTTTCTTCCTTTGTGCACACAACACAATCTTGCCTTGGGGATCCAGTATGTACCCCAGGTGCTCATCATAGTTATCCTTGTAGCCAGCATCACACCGTTGGCTAATTCTAAGAAGATTATGTTTTAGCCCAGACACATAGGCTACTCTTTTGAATATTGCAGCACCAACTTGAAGGGTACCATATCCTTCTGTGGATCCCTGAACATTGGTACCAAATGTGACTTTTGGCCCTTTTTCAGGTCTGAGATCACTCAACAAGTCTTTGCAACCTGTCATGTGGCCTGAGCAGCCGTTGTCCAAGTACCAAACTTGGGATGGTTGTTTAACCTACAGAGTGTCATTGGAAAATATTAGTTATTTTTAGGGGAACTCATCATAAGGATGAGTTCTCCTTCTTCATCAACATTTGCTGATGGACAACTAAGATCTACACTAATATGTCCAATTTGGATTGTATCAGCTTGGATACTCTCTTCAATGACCATGTTACTTCCAACACTGCTGGTTTTTGCAATTTTGGAACTAGCAGTGTCATCAGGCCTTACGTCCTCAGTTTCAAGACAGTCTTTGGCCATATAAGTCTTCTTCCACATTTATAGTATTTTCTTTTTTTAGACAATTTAGAAGAAGTACTCCCAGAAACACATTCTGGATTATCCTTGTTGGATTTCTCAGAAGTTTTGGCAAACTTATTACTATTCTTAGAAGAACAAACATTTTGAGTGGAAGGTACAACAACAACATCTTTACCTGTGTCATCTTTCCTCTTTTTAGAATGGTAGAGATCAAACACAAGTTTAATTGGCTTTTGTCCTATCACAGGTTTGGGAAACTTATTCCCAGCTTTCTCATGTTGGACAATGGCTTTGGCTTTGCCTTTGCCTTTATTGAGATGTGATGAATGTTGCCTATCAACATAATCACTGCTTCTGGTTTTAAAATGTTTTCCTTCATTTATAACCAGTTTTCCACTATGATTTAAAAATTTATTTGAAATCACAGCAGATTTATTACAACATGAGACTTACCCCTGTTTTCTTATAACCACTCGTAAATTATCATGCCAAAATTTTATATATATGCTTTATATTCATGCACATGCACATGCTCATAGATACATGTATATGTATGAATATATGTATGTATATATATATATATATATATATATATATATATATATATATATATATATATATATATATATATATATATATACGTGAGTATGCATGCATGCAGCAAATTATTTTTAGAAATAAATATCTATAAATCGATATTCACATATAAAATCCCACGAAATTATTCATACATCGCCCCACAAGTACATGAAAATAATTACGAAATACTCAAACTCGTATTATGATAATATTGACCCGAACTCGTAAAAATATTAGGACGAGTCTCAACTATACAAACAAGTGTTCAACTTGGAACCAAAAACAACATCAAAAACCAACAAGGTGAGTTCTCATAGCTCCTATTTTCACACTGTTATGTTTTGGGGATGAAATAGATGCTCTATTTTATATGGACACGAAAACTTCTCGATTCTATTCTGTATTACATATGTGAATTTTCATCCGCCCTTATATCATGATATCGTTAGTTGCATTTATTTGCAAGCGCGAATATATTGTGGGTAGATCCATTGGGAGTCATGTCCCCCACTCGGGTTAGTCGGATTGGTTAACCGCGGGTGCATATATATTCAACACACGGTATTACGCATGGGAATGCTGCTCGGGGCTAACTTTCATCTAATTAAGCTTCGGTGACATGATGGTTTTATGTAATACATATCGTGGAATTTATGATGTTTATAAATTCAACCGCTATTATTGTTGTCCATACAAGTTAGTTTTTCGTGTAAACCTATGAACTCACCAACAATTTTTGTTGACGTATTTTAGTATGTATTTTCAGGAAATTAAGGCAAGTGTGCCTTCGGACATACCAACTTTCAAGCTTCCGCATTCATGGAGTCACATACATATTTCGAACTAATGGAGATTTAACTGCATTATTTTTGGACGCTATAATTATGTAATAGAATCTCTGTATTGTGCGAACTTCATTCCTTTCATTTTGTAAAACATTATTACATTTCTTTAGTTTTAATGATGTCATATTTCAAAAACGTCCATATAGTGGTCGTTCGTTATAATTATGGTTACGCTTCCGCGACGTCGCACTTCGTTGCCAACCGAGGTACGGGGTGTGACAGATTGGTATCATAGCCATAGTTATAGTGAACTAGGTTGCACTAGTACCCTAGACAATAACTGCACATAAAAATTTACTGATTTTAAAAATATATTTGTAACTGACTAAAAGATTACAAATGAACCTTTTTAGCAGAAACTATGTCCCATCCAGAAACCATCATTCTATCAGATTCAGAGGAGGAGTACACTCCCACAAGTCCCACGGCCACTAAAGTTTTCCCAGAAGAAGAAACCTAGGAAGAGGTGGACCCCTCGGAAGATCCAATGGAGGAATCCGAAGAGGAGCCGATGGAGGAAGAGGATCCATCACCCCTGACGGTCCCTGCTCGCGTCCCATACCACCCAGCCGAGCCATCATATAAGTCGTATAGGCCTTACCATAACGGCCCCAATATGTTGTACACACCCCGGAATCGGGTGAACATACCCAGAAGGGAGTCTATTCCTGTCCCGACTCCCCAGGCCAATCCCCCACCACCACACCGACGGGTAGACGCCCGGCGATGGGGCTGGATACCAGAGACCCTCCGCGAATGGAGGCAGATGGAGGGAATTCCTCCCACTTTTGAAAGCGGAGGACCATCCTCCGCACCCTTCTCGTCGCTCACCCAAGAGCCTGCCGAACAGACCATACCACTTTTGGTCGCGAGGTCTACCAGGCATGACCACCAGATTCGGTCACTAAACTTGGATATCGGGGAGATGATCGCTCGTTTAGAGCGGGAGGAGTTGCAAAACTCCAATATCTATTGGGCTAACCAGCATGCCTTCACCATCCAACAGGATGGCCTGAATGAGCTCCGGCAGCAACTGGCCGAGAGCCAAGCCCGGATCGAGGAGCTGACACAGCGCCTCGACACAATGGAAAAGGGAGAGACCCCTGATCACTCCCACACCTAGTACTCTTCTATTTTCTTGTAATAGTAGGAAAGGTATTATGTAATAGTATAGGACAAAATTTTCGGGAAATAACCCGCCCCTAATGTAAGAAAATTTCGAATGATTACTGCAAAAATTTCAAATTAATTATGGAATTATGTTTGATGATTATAGTATTGTGCCTTAAGAAAATTTACATCTTTAAGATTCAACTTCTTACACTATGCTTTTCTTTAAACTTCAAGATAATGCCGCCAAAACGAGCAATGAACGCAGCTGACATTGAAGAGTTAGTCGCACAGAGAGTGGCTGCTGCTATAGCCACATATGAGGCAAATAGGAACAGTTCAGCCAATGGGGATGGTGGTGCTAGCCGCACCACGGGAGGAACTGAGACCCACCCAAAAGGGTGTGGAATTAAAGGATTTTTAAGTTGCAAACCCCGAAATTTCAATGGAACCGAAGGAGCAGTCGGTTTAATCCGTTGGTTTGAAAAATTAGAATCCGTATTTCGTGTCAGCGGATGTGCTGAAGGAGACAAGGTGAAATTTGCTACTCACACTTTACAAGATAGCGCTCTCACGTGGTGGAATTCCTACGTCCAGTCTGTAGGTATTGACGGAGCCTACCAGCTCACCTGGTCCACGTTGAAACAGATGATGACAGACGAGTACTGTCCGAGAAACGAACTCCAGAAAATGGAATCAGAGTTCTGGAACCTATCGATGAAAGGAATGGATGTAGCGGGGTACACCAACCGATTTCATGAACTAAGTACTCTATGCCCGCAGATGGTAACCCCAGAATACAAGAAGATCGAACGTTATATTTGGGGACTCGCTCCTCAAATCCAAGGAAATGTTACAGCCTCCAACCCACCTACCATACAGGATGCCATCAGAATGGCCAACAACTTAATGGATCAAGTGTCCCGGAGGAATGAGGCCAAAGCCGGGGAGAACAAGAGGAAGTGTGAAGAAAGGTCCGGAAAGAACGCGGGTTCACAATCCAAGAAGCCCGAGACCATTAAGGCGTATGCAGCGGGAGTTGAGCCAAGGAAAGGCTATACCGGTACCAAGCCTTTCTGCACCAAAAGCACCTTCCATCACAATCAGGGCCCCTGTCCAACCCATTGCGGAAAATGCAAACGTTTGGGCCACATGGCCAAAGACTGTAGATCTGGAGCCCCAGGTGCCAGCGGTAGCAATCCGAGAGGCTGTTTTGAATGTGGCGCTACTGGGCACATCAAGAGTGAGTGTCCAAAGTTGAGAAACGGGGGAGGAGCTCAAGGGAGAGCTTTTGTGTTGGGAGTAGGAGATGCTCGTCAGGATCCCCACGTGGTATCAGGTACGTTTCTTCTAAACGACATTTACGCTTACGTACTCTTTGATACTGGGGCTGATAGGAGTTTTATATCTGATAAGTTTAGCAAGCAGTTGGATGTTACTACTTTTCCCTTAGACAACTCATATACAATAGAACTGGCTGATGGCAAAATAATTAAGGCAAGTAGTATCATTAAGGAATGCACACTGAAGCTGGCAGATCATCCCTTTAAGATAGACTTGATGCCTATGGAACTCGGAAGTTTTGATGTAGTAGTTGGTATGGATTGGTTATCACACAATCATGCCGAGATTTTGTGTAGTAAGAAAGTGGTACGGATACCACTCCACAAGAAGAAGTTCCTAACAGTCCAAGGAGAAAGAAAGAACCGACAGTTGAATATCATATCCGGCCTAAGAACATTAAAGTGCCTTAGGAAAGGTTGTCATGCAGTACTGGTGCAAATTGTAGAAAAAGAGTCGGAGGAGAAGCGACTCGAGGATATTCCAGTGGTTTGTGACTATCCAAAGGTCTTCCCGAAAGATTTGCCTGGACTTCCCCCAGCTAGGCAAGTAGAATTCCAAATCAATTTGGTGCCAGGAGCTGCACCGATCGCAAGAGCCCCATATAGACTCGCCCCTTCTGAAATGCAAGAGCTATCCAATCAATTACAAGAGTTGATGGATAAAGGATTCATTCGACCAAGTTCCTCACCTTGGGGAGCTCCGGTCTTGTTCGTTAAAAAGAAAGACGGATCCTTCAGGATGTGCATAGATTACCGAGAGCTCAACAAGTTGATAGTAAAGAACCGCTACCGCCTTCCCAGAATTGACGACCTGTTTGACCAACTACAGGGATCTAGCTTCTACTCTAAGATTGATCTGCGATCCGGTTATCACCAAGTAAAGGTTCGGGAAGAAGACATTCCCAAGACAGCATTCAGGACTCGTTATGGACATTACAAATTCCAGGTGATGCCATTCGGTTTGACCAACGCACCAGCCGTATTCATGAATCGAGTGTGTAAACCGTATCTGGATAAATTTGTAATAGTGTTCATAGACGATATTCTAATCTATTCTAGAAATAAAGAAGAGCATGAACAACATCTCAAGTTGATCTTGGAGTTGTTAGAGAAGGAGCAGCTATACGCAAAATTTTCAAAATGTGAATTTTGGTTGCGAGAAGTAAGATTCCTTGGACATGTGATCAATAGTCAGGGAATTCAAGTTGATCCAACAAAAATCGAGGCCATAAAGAACTGGGCGACTCCTAGAACCCCCACAGAAATCCGCCAATTTCTAGGACTTGCCGGTTATTATAGGCGATTTATTGAAACTTCTCGAAGATAGCAGGTTCCCTAACAGAGTTGACCAGGAAGGATGTAAAATACGCCTGGGGCGGAGAACAGGAAAAGGCGTTCCAGCAGCTAAAGCAAAGGTTGTGTAGTGCACCAATTCCGTCCTTACCTGAAGGGACTGAAGATTTCGTGGTCTACTGTGATGCCTCGCACAACGGATTAGGTTGTGTGCTCATGCAAAGGGATAAAGTCATTGCTTACGCGTCACGGCAGCTCAAGATTCACGAAGTGAACTATACGATCATGACTTGGAACTTGGAGCCGTAGTGTTTGCTCTCAAAATATGGAGGCACTATCTGTATGGAACTAAGTGCACGGTATTCACAGACCATAAAAGCCTCCAGCATATTTTGAATCAGAAGGAGTTACATATGAGGCAGCGTCGATGGGTTGAATTGCTTAGTGATTATGATTGCGAAATTCGTTATCATCCGGGAAAAGCGAATGTCGTAGCTGATGCCCTAAGCCGAAAGGAACGGGTTAAGCCATTGAGAGTCCGAGCTTTGGTCATGACTATACAGTCAAACCTAAACTCTCAAGTCCGAGAGGCTCAAGAAGAAGCAATTAAGGGGGTTAACCTACTAGATGAAGCCTTGAGAGGCATGGATAAGCAGTTCGAAATAAAATCAGATGGATGTCGGTGCTTCATGGGCGGGATTTGGTTACCGAAATTTGGAGGTATAAGGAACTGGTCATGGATGAAGGGCATAAGACCAGATATGCTATTCATCCAGGGTCGGACAAGATGTATCACGATTTGAAGGTATCATACTGGTGGCCAAACATGAAGGCTGACATTGCTACCTATGTCAGCAAGTGCTTAACGTGTTTAAAAGTTAAGGCTGTGCACCAAAAACCATCAGGATTGCTAGTTCAACCAAAAATACCCCAATGGAAGTGGGAAAATATCACCATGGATTTCATCACTAAATTGACAAAGACTTCTGGAGGTTATAACACCATTTGGGTGATCGTGGATCGACTAACCAAGACCGCACACTTTCTGCCAATCAAGGAGACTGATAAGATGGATAAGTTAACACGAACCTATCTTAAAGAAGTCGTCTCGAGGCATGGGGTGCCAGTATCCATTATATCAGACAGAGACAGCCGGTTCACATCAAGATTTTGGCAATCATTACAAGAAGCACTAGGAACGCGTCTGGATATGAGCACAGCTTATCACCCGCAAACGGACGGTCAGAGTGAAAGAACGATTCAAACCTTGGAAGATATGCTAAGGGCATGTGTCATCGATTTTGGAAAAACTTGGGACAGACACCTACCATTAGTTGAATTTTCCTATAACAACAGCTATCACTCGAGCATTAAGACTGCCCCATTCGAGGCACTCTACGGGCGAAAGTGTCGATCACCTCTTTGTTGGGCTGAAGTAGGAGATAGTCAGATCACTGGACCCGAGATCGTCCAGGAGACTACAGAAAAGATAGCCCAGATTCGTAACCGGTTAAAGATCGCGCGGGATCGACAGAAAAGTTATGCGGACATACGACGGAAGGATTTGGAATTTCAAGAGGGAGACCAAGTAATGTTGAAAGTCTCATCTTGGAAGGGCGTAGTCAGTTTTGGGAAACGAGGAAAACTCAATCCTCGATATGTCGGACCATTCAAGATTACCAAAAGAATTGGTCCGGTAGCCTACCAACTCGATCTACCCCCAGAGCTTAGTAACGTTCATAATACCTTCCATGTGTCCAATCTTAAGAAGTGCCTGGCTGATGAATCACTCATAATACCTATGGGCGAGCTAGAGTTAAATGATAAGCTAAACTTCATAGAACAACCTGTAGAAATAATGGACCGGGAAGTCAAGGGACTCAAGCACAGTCGGATCCCAATAATAAAAGTCCGATGGAACTCTAAACGAGGTCCTGAATTTACTTGGGAACGCGAAGATCACTTCCAAGAAAAGTACCCCCACCTGTTATCAAAAGTTCAAGCAAAAGGGAACACGAGCTAATTTCGGGACGAAATTCCTTCAACAGGGGGAGACTGTAACAACTGGCCTAAAAAGTAAGGTATGAATTCATAAGTTAAACAACAAACTCGAATGAAGTTACATGAAACTCGGATAATGAAACAATAAACTCGAA
Source organism: Centrapalus pauciflorus (assembly GCA_020465985.1). Lineage (NCBI taxonomy): Eukaryota > Viridiplantae > Streptophyta > Magnoliopsida > Asterales > Asteraceae > Centrapalus > Centrapalus pauciflorus. The sequence continues at coordinate 212,630 of JAANYP010000621.1, read as the reverse complement.
TAGAACAGTATGAACCTCGGACGATGAAACAATAAACTCGAATAATGTTGTATGAAACTCGATTAAGTAAGTGATAAACTCGAATGATGATGTAATAAACTCGAATAAAACTACACAAAACTCGAATAGCTAAGCAATAAACTCGATTGATGAAGCAAGAAACTCGAATGATGAAGCCTAAGAACTCGATCAAAACTGAACCAAACTCGAATTAAACTACATAAAACTCGATTCACACTTGAATCGAGTTTAACCTTCCAGAAATTTTTCTAAGTATGTATGTATATATACGGTAATAATAAATGCTGCCACCTCTTTTGCACGCCTTTTGTACTTTTATTAATATAAAAATTGAAAAGCCATACTACTTATCACTCTAAAAAGTAAGTTGTCCTTTAAAGGACAACTAGCTTGTACTTTTGTATTATTATATTAATAGACAACATACAACATACAATCATAACAATCGGCCACACCTTTTTGATAAACACTCAACCGATCTACTTTTTCTTTTCATCATTTCACTAAATTTTAATTACTTTATCATTATTTTTAATAACCAATTTTCTTCTATAAATAAAAGCCAACACCCATTTTCAAAAATCACACCAACACACATATTCTCTCAAGAAAGAAAATCGGCCAACCACCTTTAAAGATTTCAAGTGTTCTTCAAACCTTTGTAAGTTTTCTTATTTAGCTTACTTTCCACCATAAAATTTATCAAACAGACAAAGTCTTATGTATATTTACCAACCACAAACACTTAAATAAATCTTATACTTTTTCACTTGCACACTGTTTTCTTCTAACCACTCGTAAATTATCATGCCAAAATTTTATATATATGCTTTATTTTCATGCACATGCACATGCTCATAGATACATGTATATTTATGAATATATGTATGTATATATATATACATATATACGTGAGTATGCATGCATGCAGCAATTTATTTTTAGAAATATCTATAAATCGATATTCACATATAAAATCCCACGAAATTATTCATACATCGCCCCACAAGTACATGAAAATAATTACGAAATACTCAAACTCGTATTATGATAATATTGACCGAAACTCGTAAAAATATTAGGACGAGTCTCAACTATACAAACAAGTGTTCAACTCGGAACCAAAAACAACATCAAAAACCAACAAGGTGAGTTCTCATAGCTCCTATTTTCACACTGTTATGTTTTGGGGATGAAATAGATGCTCTATTTTATATGGACACGAAAACTTCTCGATTCTATTCTGTATTACATATGTGAATTTTCATCCACCCTTATATCATGAAATCGTTAGTTGCATTTATTTGCAAGCGCGAATATATTGTGGGTAGATCTATTGGGAGTCATGTCCCCCACTCGGGTTAGTCGGATTGGTCAACCGCGGGTGCATATATATTCAACACACGGTATTACGCATGGGAATACTGCTCGGGGCTAACTTTCATCTAATTAAGCTTCGGTGACATGATGGTTTATGTAATACATATCGTGGAATTTATGATGTTTATAAATTCAACCGCTATTATTGTTGTCCATACAAGTCAGTTTTTCGTGTAAACCTATGAACTCACCAACAATTTTTGTTGACGTATTTTAGTATGTATTTTCAAGAAATTAAGGCAAGTGTGCCTTCGGACATACCAACTTTCAAGCTTCCGCATTCATGGAGTCACATACATATTTCGAACTAACGGAGATTTAACTGCATTATTTTTGGACGCATTAATTATGTAATAGAATCTCTGTATTGTGCGAACTTCATTCCTTTCATTTTCTAAAACATTATTAAATTTCTTTAGTTTTAATGATGTCATATTTCAAAAACGTCCATATAGTGGTCCTTCGTTATAATTATGGTTACACTTCCGGGACGTCGCACTTCGTTGCCAACTGGGGTACGGGGAGTGACAAATTTTCCCCACAAAGTTTTACAAAAATAACTTAAAAATTTGGTGTCCCGATCAGACACGATAGTTGTTGGCATGCCATGCAATCTAACCACTTCTTTGAAAAAAAAAAATTAGAAATATGTGAAGCATCATTGGTTCGATGGCATACAATGAAAATATCCATCTTAGAAAATCTATCAACAACCACAAAAATTGAATCCTTGCCACTTGTTGTTCTTGGCAAACCCAACACAAAATCCATAGAAAGGTTAACCCATGGTTCACTTAGTATAGGAAGTGGAGAGTACAAACCATGAGGTTGAACCTTTGATTTGGCTTGTTTACAAACAATGCACTTTTCACAAATTTTGCGAACATCAACATTCATTTTTGGCAAAAAAAAAAGATCTTGCAAAATTTTCTAAGTTTTTTGCCACACCAAAATGACCCATAAGGCCTCCACTATGTGCCTCCCGAACCAAAACCTCACGTAAATGATGTGATCTCACCCGATGAATATGAGATTGATCACGAGATGCCCGATCGTTCTATTGGATGTGTGATACCAAATGATGTGATCTCACCCGATGAATAAGAGATTGAACACGAGATGCCCGATCGTTCTATTGGATGTTATAATGATATATGGATAGAACCGTGACCCGTTGCCTATAAATGAGGCAAGAACCTTGGTAAAGATAGTGAAACCGCGACCTGTTGCCTAGAAAGAGGCAAGAACCATGGTATAAGAAAACACCACAACCAACCCCACCAAGTTGATTGAAAAGTTTTGAAATGGTCCATCTCCTCTAGGCATCAACTTTGACTTCCTCTTTGTTGGAAATCGTTCCTTCCTCATATGAAGCCACACCCAATCTCCTGGTTCAAAAGTGACCTTTCTTTTTACCTTGTTCGCTTGTTGTTCATACTTCTTGGTGTGCTCTTCAATGTTGCGTTTTGCCTTCCCGTGGATTTGCTTGACAAATTCTGCCTTCTTCTAGCCATCTAAATTCAAATGCTCATAAGCAGGTAAAGGAGTTAAATCCATAGGAGTTAATGGCTTAAATCCATACACAATCTCGAAAGGTGAAAAATTAGTAGCGGAATGCACATTTCGATTATTTGCAAACTCAACATGGGGTAAGCATTGCTCCCAAGTTTTCACATTTCTCCCAACTATTGATCGTAACAAAGTACCAAGTGTACGATTCACAACTTCGGTTTGTCCATCCGTTTGGGGATGACAAGTCAGAGAAAAGAAAACCTTTGTTCACAATTTTCCCAACAAAGTTTTTCAAAAATAACTTAAAAATTTGGTGTCCCGATCTGACACGATAGTTCTTGGCTCATGCAATCTAACCACTTCTTTGAAAAACAAATTAGAAATATGTGAAGCATCATTGGTTCAATGGCATGCAATGAAATGAGCCATCATAGAAAATCTATCAACAACCACAAAAATTGAATCTTTGCCGCATGTTGTTCTTGGCAAACCCAACACAAAAGCCATAGAAAAATCAACCCATGGTTCACTTGGTAAGGAAGAGGAGAGTACAAACCATGAGGTTGAACCTTTGATTTGGCTTGTCTAGAAACAATGCACTTTTCACAAAATTTGCCAGCATCAACTTTCATTTTTGGTAAAAAAAAAATGCACTTGCTAAATTTCAAAGTTTTTTTGCCACACCAAAATGACCCATAAGGCCTCCACTATGTGCCTCCCAAACCAAAAGCTCACGTAAATGATGTGATCTCACCCGATGAATATGTGATTGATCACGAGATGCCCGATCGTTCTATTGGTTGTCTAATACCAAATGATGTGATCTCACTCGATGAATATGAGATTGATCACTTGATGCCCGATCGTTCTATTGGATGTTATTATGATATATGGATAGAACCGTGACCCGTTGCCTATAAATGACGCAAGAACCTTGGTATAGATAGTGAGACCGCGACCCGTTGCCTAGAAAGAGGCAAGAACCTAGGTATAAGAAAACATCAACGAACCCCACCAAGTGGATTCATAAGTTTTGAATGCCACAAGCTAGAACACTTGATAAGTTCTAAAAGTTCGTATGGAAAAGAAGAGCTAAAAACTTACAATATTACTCAAATGAAGCATGATGACAAATGAGACCTTTGGCCACTATTTATAGACGAAAATTTAAGGAAAACCAACCATCTAGATAAGTTACAAAAACTATCACGATAAGCGATCAAATAAGTAAAACTACTTATCAAAAGAGCCTTCTTAACAATTCACTACCTGAATCTTCTAGAATGTTTCTTGGTTCATTGTATTTTGCGAAACCCTTAGTATCCTCCAAGTAAATGGCCATGACCTTCAAATTGCCTTGAATTGAAGAGAAGGCTTTCAAATTACCTTGTAATTAATCTTGAGAAGTACATTGAACATGGACACTCTTTTGGGCACATTTTTGGACGGGGCAAATGAGCCTTTATTGGGCTTTATTCTTCTTGAAAAGATAGGAGAAAGTCTTTGCTTTCATTGAGCTTTTATTTGACTCAAATCGGGCTTGAAATGAGTGAGTTATGCACAAAACATGGGCTAAGTGTGGGACTAGCCGAAATTCTTTATTCATGGGTTATGTTTGGGTAAATAACCATAACTTGGGCTATAAAAACAAAATCTAATCTTGGGATTCAACTTGTAGCAAAATTAGGAAGCTTGCTTGGTTATTTTGCGAAGACATGGTAGCATTATTCCGACAAGATTTAATCAGTCTATTGGTAACATCTCGGAACATCTTGGATTTAAACCTTGTGAGATCTTCATCATCTTGATCATCGGATGTGTTCTTATCAGCAGTGGACTTTGATACTCAGCTCCTTGCTACGTCTCGGACTGTATGGGTGCGTTTGGTACAGAGAATGGAAATGCATAGAAATGACAACAGAGAATGGAATTGCGGAGAAAGGGAATTGGTCTGGAGAAAGAGAATTGATTCACCTGTTTGGAAGAATAAGGAATTTAATAGAGAATTGTAACAGAGAATCATTTCTTTAGTTTGGTACAATAGAGAATTCAGTAGAGAGTTATATAATTAAACATTTCTAGAGGGTTCAGGACGGAGATTAAGGAGCATGTAACAAAGAAAAGAGAAGGCTATCGTTAGTGTCATCACAGGGGGAGCCCCTGTGAGGACACTCTGATGCCATAGTCAGCCGCCATGCTTAAGAATATAGGTAGAGA
>JAANYP010000621.1:185000-202500 GCA_020465985.1 Centrapalus pauciflorus | reverse complement strand
TTCATATGAGTTCAAAGTGTAAATGCAAGTCAAAGAAAGACCAAATAAGGTCACACATATTCATGAAAAATCATGAAAGCTTATAAGTTATAAAATCATGTCAAGACAAGCCATAAGCCCTGTTGTGATTCAATACGAAAGCTAATGGAAGCCAAAATGACATGATAAGCCCAGTCAAAGAACAAGCTTATATATAAGCTTCAGAAAGTGAAAGAATAACAATAGAACTACACAATTGTGTTTTGTAAAGCCATTAAAGATGATGTTAATGTGAATGCCAAATATTGAACAGGTTCAGCAAAATCTGAATTATTATAAAGTCAAAGCTACTAAAAAGTGGGTAAAAGCTCATAAAGTCAAAGTCATTGAAAATAGGTTAAAGTCAGTAAAGCCAACCTAGAGTCCAGAAGCTAAAGTGTATTAAATCCTTTGATAACTTAGGTGGTAGAGTAATCCTCTTGTGAAACCTAAAGTACAGAAGCTAAATTCTGAGATAACCTAGGTGGTGGAGTAATCTGCTTGTGAAAACTAAAGTCTAGAAGCTAAATCTTGAGATAACTTAGGTGGTGGAGTAATCCGCTTGTGAAACCCAAAGTCAAACATCAAAGCCATAAAAAAGGAACTGTGAGTTATAGATATTTTAGTTTTACATGCTTGTCCTCGGTAAGACATGTTGTTGTTCTAGCTTTATTGACATTCTTACATGTTCAGCTAGATTGTGACTTGTTTAACTAGCATTGCTCTTCAATTCAGAATTGTGCTTCCTTGATGATACATGCCTTTCAAACTTCTGTTTAAATACTTTTTGGAGTGTAAGTAATTCCAACTTCATCTCTTCAATATTTGTCACAATAATTAGTGATAAATTTCATCTGATTAAATTTGTGAGAATTACATGGAAATCAAATAAGCTCAGAAAATATCAGTAAGTCCTTATGTGAAATCTAATAAGCAAAGGATCCAAAGTTTGTGATTAATCCAAGATTTAAAGATCAGAAGGTTGTTCGAGGATAGATATCCAATTTTGAAGCTCTGAAAGATGTATCTCATTTGATGTTAGATATATAGTTGTGATAGTTTCAGGGTACAAAGTGTAATAAAAGAAACTTTGTTTTGTGGCAAATATGTAAAAATTCAAAGTGTTGTGTAAATGGGTTAATGGTTAGTATTTGAATCCATATTTTGTTTATAAATAGATGCATTAGAGTTCCTTAATGTAACTCTTCTTGAAGCATTGTACGTACGTTTATTTGCAAACCTTGAGGTTATTCTAATTACTTTGAATGTTCTTATTATAATCATATTGTTCATATTAGTGTTCAACATGTTCTTGATGTTCTTATTGATTATATGATAAATGTTGAATGCTTTCTTGAATATGGGAATTACAATTGGTATCAAAGCCTAAAGGTTGGTTTTAAAGTGTTAACCTTTATAGATTTTCGATCATAATCTAAAAAATGTGAGATTTTTGCTGAAATAGTTGTTCATGTTCTTGTTGTTCTTCGTGTTCTTCGAAGAACATCTCTGTTTTATCATTAAAATCAAAATTTCTAATATGTTTCTGGTAAAATCTCGTTTGATACTATATTCTTTCGGGTGAACATCATACTATTTTACCTCATATTCGTGAAAGAAGGTATATTTGATCTTAAAAATCATCCAGAATTGTGCTTAATTCTTGTTACATTCTCGAAAATAAGAACTCTTCAAAATTCTTAGTTTTACCTGAGAGTTACAACTCTCGGATATAACTATCAAATTTTTCAGCCTTGAAAATTTTTCTAAATATAACCCGCAGGTCCTTCTTCATCCAAGAGTTACAACTCTCGAGTATCAAGTGAATCACAATATTCTCAAAAATTTTCTAAGTATAACTCGTGGGTCCTTGTTCTTCCGAGAGTTACAACACTCGGGTATCAAGTGAATCACAAAATTCTAACATTTTCTAAGTATAACTATCGGGTCCTTCATCATCCGAGAGTCACAACTCTCAGGTATCAAAGGATCCTCAAATTCTGAATAAAATTTAAAGTTAAGGGGCTGGCATCTCAACTTGTTCCTAACTAAAACTGTTTAAATCCACAAGTTTCTGTCATCAACAATTCCACGGTTGAAAGTCGTTCTAAATCCAAGGAATCATACTCTGAACTTAAAAGGTAACATCTTTTGGATATAAAGAAAGGCAAAGAAAAGTTGGAAGTTCCGATCAAGATTTACACCGGTGAATTTTCTAAATCCTCTTTCAAAAAAGTCGTAAGGAATTCAATATACTCTTACTTTAAGAGTACAGGGAATTCCCGAAAGCCACAAAAAAGATCGGAAAATCCAACAATAGGTATAATTGGTTTTCTTCTGCTCAAGTGAAAAATCGTTTCGAGAATCTGAAGGTCTCACAACCATTCATATATGATTCTCATGTTATCAAGAATAACAAACTTCAGTTTGTTCTCAACCAAACACTGTTTCGTGTGATGATTCTGCATCACATAAACCGTGTTTGAAATATTCTTTTAAGCAGTTACTTGATTTACGTCCTGCTAAAATTTGTAATTATGCTCATGTTATGAATGGTTATGTATCCCAAGTTAGTAATAAATGTGTTAATCATCACGTAAATAAACACAAAGGGCCCACATTCACTTTCCGCTAAGTACCTAAAATCGCCAAAAAGGTCATAACTCAGAGATGGGTACCCAAAGCTAAACTGACTGGACCCAAACTTCAATGGGTACCAAAAGTTACGTGAATGTTTTGTAGATAAATGGCTCCTGCTCATTTTAGTTCAGGACTCGAGCCTTAATGATATGTCTTCTGTGCATATCTGTACAGAACCCGTGTCTCAAAGAGATGGCTTCTAAACAGCTCAATTTAGAACCTGTGCAACAATGATTCTGAAACCTCCACTCTGTCTTGCAAATCTGAATGTCAATTCAACATCAAGGACGAAATGACTACAGGGAGCATGAATTTATTTCTTATATTATCCTTATATATTCGGTTGACTGATATTTAATCTTATTTGCAGGGGGAGTTTTCAACTACGCATTAACGAGGACGTGTTTTTCACTCTTCTAGTATGCAATTTTTTAAGGGAAATTTTTTGTGCATACTTGTATGGGGAGTGTTTTAGATAAAGAAAAGGCTATTCTTTTATGACTAAAGTTTTTTTAGGTAATCTGCTACCCTTAATGATGCAAACTATTTTGGATTTTATCCGATCATCATTTAAGGGGAATAAAAGTTTCTTTGTTTCATATGAGAAGATCAGTTCAATTTTCATGCCAATCAGGATACATTCGTTCATTCTGATACTCCTATTCTAATCTTTCTGACTCATCAAATCTCAAGATCTCAACTCTCTGAGATTCTCTCCATTCCCTGTGAATTCATTCATTGACGAATTCATTTATATCTGAATCGTCTTTCATTCTTATATAATCATTCTGATAATTCTCTTCATTCCCTGGTATTTCATATCTGAATTGTGTTTCATTCTTATTCATTCATTCAGATAATTCACTCAATATCCCACTATCTCATCTCAACATGAATCTCGAATCTCATTCAAATCAGAATCATTCATTCATTTCGAAATATCTTATTCTGATTCATTCACTCATCTCCATGCTCATTTGATTCATCATTGAGTTCAGTCTCATATCGCTAAAGCAGTTCTTTTGAGCATAGCTGTTATCTATTATAACTCCTAGTTCAGAACTCAAAGTTCATCACCTTTGATGAAATCTGCCATCTTTAATGCACCACATCAGCAAAATAGGCATATATATATATATATATATATATATATATATATATATATATATATATATATCAATCCTATGGCCTACCCAGAACCGGATGACCTACCCATGGAGTAATCCTTCCGATAGATAAGAATTAAGGGTCTTCTAGATCTAGTTGAGGAGGATCAAGCACAATGGGGTGTTTATCGGGTCGAGTAGAGATAAAATGAAAATGAGAGGGGTTTAAATGAAAAGAGATAGGGTGCATCAAATCTTGATTTGTTGTTAAAAGTGAATCAGAGGGAGCATTAGTTGAAAAATGAAATTGAGAGCTTGAGGGGACAGAAAGGATTAAAGGAAAAGAAAAATCCTATCCATACCTACAAATAGTTGGGTATCCTATATATGCTATCGAATCCTATTCATTGAGATTTGTTATTGAAGAAGACATCATGGACCCACTGAAGCAAGCACAGAACCCCACTAGCTACTCAGTTGCTTCTTAAACGGCCACTGTTTCATTTCTCACGGAGATATACCACATAATCTATCAACTTCTCATTTAGAGTTAATTGATATTGAAACAGGAAGACATCTGCTCCCGTCCCAAAACTTCATCTGATTGCACACTGTGTCTAGAGCTAATTGATTATACACTACTTAGAATACTTATTGAGTCATGTCTGTGTGACAATTAATGTTTTTCTAATATAACTAATGTTGAACAACTATAGTGGTGCTTATTAAAAGTATTTCACGATGATTAGTTTGAAATCCTACAAGTGTTATCATCAAGCCATCGCTTAAGGTAGGTCACATAGTTTTTAACTATCGTGTTAACAGGAAACCTAAGTGGTCCTGGTTGTTATTTTCTCCCTGTAAGTTTATTTAAATGTCATAGATTGCAAAGCCTAATGACTATTTGTGATAACAAAGAGAAGGTATTCATATTTCGAGAAGGATAAGCATCTTGCCAAGAATATCCTGGAGGTTTGCATGATAATCAAGATTCTCTTAATCATCATGAGGGGGAGAATAAGTCTATAATTTAAGCGGGAGATACTAAAAGAGAGAGATATCTAAAGAATTCTAGTAGAGGAGGATAGTTTCAACCACAAATCTGAAAGCTAATCTGAAGAACGTTTGTGTTCGGTTGAATTATCAAGGGGGATAGAATAGAGGTAAATGGGAAGAGATCAGAGAATGTTAAAGTTTTAAAGTTCAAAAGTTCAAGTCATTTCAAGATTAAAGCTGAACGAAGAAATCATTCTACGATTTATCTAAAGCTTGTGTTAAAGTGAAGTTGAATCTGTTTCTCAAAGTGACTGAGTTCATTGCAATATCGACTGAAGATTTTTATCAATTCTAAAAATCAATTTCAATCCTCACTTCTATTGAAAAATCCACAGAGAAAGCTAGTAACGAAACTAAAGCCTCAGAATGAAAGCTAATCACAAATGGGGATAATGTTTGATCTATAGTTGTGATAGTTTCAAGGTTCAAAGTGTAAAAAAGGAAACTTTGTTTTGTGGCAAATATGTAAGGATTTAAAGTATTGTGTAAATAGGTTAATGGTTAGTATGTGAAGCCATATTTTGTTTATAAATATATGCATTAGGGTTTCTCAATGTAACTCTTCTTGAAGCATTGTACGTACATTTATTTTCAGACCTTGAGATTATTCTAATTACTTTGAATGTTCTTATTATAATCATATTGTTCATATTAGTGTTCTACATGTTCTTGATGTTCTTATTGATTATATGATAAATGTAGAATGCTTGCTTGAATATAGGAATTACAGTTGGATGACTTGGTGAAAATTGGCTTCAAAGTGACTTTAGATGTTGATTTTTAGGTTGTTTTCAGAAACATGGTTGTAACTTCTTTTTAGAAAAATGGTTCTAGAAATTGTAGACCTTGATTCAATCTTCTATTTGACATATGATAGGTCCTGTAACTATATTCTAGTCAAAAGTTATGGCTATTTGAAGCAATAAACATCACAGATGTAAAATCGTTGTTCAAAATCAATTCAAACCCAATTTTTTTGTACCAAAAACAGGTGGAACTTGTTTTTAAACTAAATAAAATGATTTGAAATGAAGTTGGCCTAGAAAATTTGCACTTGGCCTGATGAAATGATGAAGAGGCCTTCGTTTGGACAGCGGAATTCTTGCTTTAGCCTACAAAATTATTGCTATAGGAATCAAAGTTCAAGCCTCAAGACCCTAAATTCAGGCTACAAACATCGAATTTCACCCTATACACATCAAAATTCAGTTAGAAGGCATCAAAGTTTAGCTTTATATCTTCGAAATTCTAGCCTTTATTTTTGAGACTTTGGCTTCTAATATCAAGGTTAAACCTGATAAGTGATTTGAAAAATGAGTGTTAGTCTATTTACACTGTTACATTTGCTGTAACTTGGCAGATTGTCAAAGGTGTCCATAACTGTTAGACATGTTTGACATAAACTGTTGAAGCTGTTCATATCCGTTGAACAGTTTTGACCCAAGTTAAGCATTCTGTACTTTGTGAACAGAACATGTTCTTTGTGAACAGGTTTAACACTTTATTGAATTTGTTTTCATGTCCTCATGCAAAGTCTTACACGTAAAATCTGTCTATAACACAAGACAAAGTGGAAAATCAGAAGCTGTAAGTTCTGCCAAAGCTGCTCTGAAGGATGAAGACAAAAATGATATCTGAAATGGGTGATAGACCGTTCCTTATATAAATTAGCATTAGATGAACAGGAAATGTTTAAAGTTGACATTCCTCTTTATGGTAAAGTTGTGGACAACAGAGACAAAAGGAAAAGACAAATTCAGCAACAAGTGGACAAAGCATGATTTGTCAGACGTGCAGAAAAACATCCTTGTCTTTTTGCAAAGACATTCTACTTTCTCTACAACCAATGAAGAAGTTTCACTGAGTGAGTATAAAAGAAACTTCCAAGGAATTAGAGAAAATAGAGAGAGACATCCTCAAGTTCAGAACGTGTAAAGGAATTGTGTTTTTCATGCATGCAAGTTCTGCTTTCAATTTAGAATAGAATGGCCAAGTGTGTCAAAGATGTTCCATCTTAAAGTTGTCTGTCTGTGTCTTGTAAAATAGTAGTGAACCTTAGTGAGTGAGTTGATTGTAACTAGTCTGAGTGAGTCTCAGATTAGTTGATAGTCTGTTGTTTTTCTGTCATCTCAGTTTGGATCATTGTCTAATCGAAACCTGTTTGTAATTAACACTTGTTAATATATACATACAAACTTTGAGAATAAGCGTATTCAAAAATATTAGATATATTCACCCCCCGTCTACAGCCTATTGTATCATAGTTGGGAAACCTTTTGGGACCTACACTCAATCATAATACCTTCATGCTCAAGGCATTAGCAACCACGTTTGCCTTTCCAGGATGATACTGGATTTCACAATCGTAATCCTTAATCAGTTCCATGGATCGACGTTGTCTCATATTCAAATCCTTTTCACTTGATATATACACTAAGCTTTTGTGGTCAGTATACAGCTGACATCATGTCCCTTATAGGTCATGTCTCCAAAGCTTTACAACTGTTAACTCCAGGTCGTGTGTAGAGTAATAATTTTCATGGTTTATTAGTTGTCTCGAAGTGTAGGCTATAACCTTTTCTCGCTGCATCAATACCGCCCCCAAACCCATGCGTGATGCATTAGTATAGACCATGAAGTCTTCATTTCCCTCAGGTTGGGCCAACACTACATTTCACTTAGTAGTTTTTCTTCAAAGTCTCGAACGCCACATGTTGTTCTTCTTTCCATACAAAAGTAGTGCTCTTACTGTAAGCTTTGTAAGTGGAACTGTGATTTTAGAGAAATCTTTTATGAATTGGCAGCACTAACTAGCGAATCCTAAGAAACTTCAAATGTCTGAGGCGTTTCGTGGAGACACCCAATTTTGGATAGCTTCAATCTTTGCTGGATCAACAGAAATATCAACACCAGATATCATGTTCCCTAACTAGAATTCACGCTTAGAGAATGGAATCGTATCAAATAATGAGACGAACCTGCCTCAACTAGAATTCACGCTTAGAGAATTTGGCATAAAGTCACTATTTTCCCAACAACACCAACAACTATCTAAGGTGAACAGAGTGTTCTTCCTTTGTCCTTGAGTAGATAAGAATGTCATCGATGAATACGATGATAGATTTGTTGAGCATTAGCCGACAGACTCTATTTACAAGATCAATGAAAGCATTCTGCGCATTCGTAAGACCCAATGGAATCCCCAGAAACTCATAATATCTGTACCGAGTTCTGAAAGTCGTATTAGGAATATCATCTTCGTGTACCTTGAGTACATGATACCCCGATCGGAGATAAATCTTCAAAAAATATCTTGCAGTTTGTAACTGGTCGAAGAGATCGCCAATCCGAGGCAGATGATACTTCTTCTTGATGTCACCTCTCATGATAATTGATACATATGCGAGTGGTGTCATCCTTCTTTTTTACAAATATTACAGGAGCACCTCAGGGAGAAGAACTTGGACAAAGAAAGCCCTTATCAAGCAACTCATGTATTTGTTTCATCATTTCCAGCCAAATGATATGGTTCTTTCGCTATCGAAGCAGATCCGAGAACAAGATGATGTGGAATTCCACCTGATGGTTGGGTGGCAAGCCTAAGATATCCTCTGTGAATTCAGATACAACACGGACGGTATAAACAGATTTAGTTTCAGCTTTTGCGTCAATAGCGTAGCCCAAGTAAGACAAACAACCTTTAGCGACATGCTTTTGGGCTTTAGCGATAGAAATAAGGCGTAGATCCTCTTTCTTTTTTCCCCATAAATACATATCTCTCGACCCTCAGGAGTAGTAAGAATTCTAATTCTCTTTTTACAGACTATTTGAGCTTCATTTTAGATAAACTAGTCCATTCCCACAATTGCATCAAACTTCCCAATCTCCATTGGGATCAAAACCAGATTAAACAACACATCAATCTATAAGTAGTGCGTAATTCCTAAACACCTTATCCGCTTTCACTAACAAGTTACTAGTATTTTCAATATCAAGTACAAATTTTAGTGCAGATGCAGGCATGTCAAAGTGTTTTGCAAACATAGTAGAGACAAATGAGTGATTTTCTCTAGAATCAAACAATTTGTGTCTTGTAATTGAATTTTCAAGAACGTACCAGTGACCACCTCAGGGTCATATTTTTACTCCTCGGCCGTGGTATGGAATGCTCGAGCTTGTGCACTCGGGTCCTGTTCTATTCAAGTAGTAGAAGCTCTAGAAGACATTGTAGATGATTGTTGTGTTGATTGTGCCCGTAATGGTTTGCGGCTGTCATGTACATAGTTGCCGATCTTACCACAGTTGAAACAGACTTCCACTTCCCAGGGGTAGTTATCCCCATGATGCCCATTTTGCCCACAACGGTAATAGTAGATATCTTGAATTTTACATTCCCTAGAGTGTGTCTTACGGCAATGACGACAATCTTGCAATTTCGAACTAGCTGAAAAGGTCTTTCTCCTTCTCGATAAAGATGATGGTTGATGTGATAACGGTAATGACGATTGTGGTGATCCCGAATAACGAGAATCTATTTGTCTCTTCATAAGTGACGGTTGAGTTGGACTCACATCAGCTGAGCCCAAAACATAACTTGATAACACTAAAATCTGCTCAAAATTTCGAACTGCCTCCGACATTCCTGCAAAAGTAGTATACTGAAAATTGCTCATTATTTGGCTTATCTCTAGATCCGGGCCAACCATAAATCAGTGTATCTTATTGTCCTAAGTGTCAATCTGATGGGGTTCAAACAAACTCAATCTAGTAAACTCAACAGCATATTGAGAAACCGTCTATGTTCCTTGAGTCATCCCCATAAACTTAGCCTCCAGTCGCCTCTTTCATCAGGAGGACAATATTGTTGAGTTAATACCTCCTTAAATTCAAAGCATGCTCGCTACAGCCACCATTATCAAGACGTTTACCATCGTATCCCACCACATCACTGCATCTTTCATGAATATAGAAGTAACATAACAAACTTTATCATTCTCAGCATAATCGTTGTTTTGGAATGACCACTCGGTAGCAGCAATCCATTCCTGTTTCGTAACAACATCTCCAGTACCGTCAAATTCAATGGCTTCATTGCTCTTGAAATCCTTAAACCTACAACCCTTAGCATTGTTGGAAGAACTAGAGTCGTCTTCCCTTTCACCATGATCACCGTGATGGTGTTATTTTTTCTTTCTTTTGTCAGCCCTATGGTTAGCCTCGGCTTCATCCCGAGCCCTAAGTTGATCAGTAAATGATTGTGCTTAGTCAACCATCATTTTCGCATGACGTCATTTTTTTGTTCCATCGTCTTTTGGATCATCTGGAACATTTGTTGTGGAGTCAAATCTTCTCCAGACATGTTCTGAAATATAGCCAGTAATATTTAGAACATAAACCTATACATTTATATTTATAGTTACCCTTTAATTCCCTATTGATCTTATTAGTCTTATCTTAGTTCAGATCATTTTCTAGGATTCCATTCTAATATCATAACCTAGGTTCAATACCAAGTCCTCACGGACACTTGAGACCTCAAACCATTGCTCTGATACCAAACTGGAACATCCTTCCATATCATAATACAACCTCCAGGATCAACATACAAACCCAAGATTAGCGTTATAATTAAATATCCCAACATTTAACAGGTGGTGATTACATCAACACTAAAGCATAAAGTAATTATAAGTCTACAAGGACAATATCTGTTTATTACAACACAATTATTTATTACAACATCGTAAATAAGCTCCCAACCCAAGTCTACATAATCATCATAGTTACCAAAGTTCTAGTAGACTTCAAGGTTTGAAGATACATATGCCTAAGAAGAAGGCCCAACTACGTTATTTAAATTTTGCTTGAAAACAGTTAACAACAACGGTTAAGCTATATGCTTCGTGAGTTAACAGATTACATATTGTATATGTGGAGAAATATTTGCTCCTTTGTGCGGAGGGCAAGAATAACAAGTTTTTATCATGCTGGGAAACATGGATACCAAAGAGTTTGTGGTGCTACAAAGAACGATATCTGAGACCTACGTTTTAATGGTTATTCAACTATCGATCAGGGATGTACAACCTGGTTGTAATGAGTATATCAGATGACCAGTCCCCGACAGTGGCCTGTTGTCAACCTCAGGCTAGGTCACACCAGATTACGAGTCAATCATCATGCCAAAACATGTACTAAAAGATACACTGTCTAACGAATGCTAGATACAAGTTTACAACATGTCAGGCACAAGAGTGCATCATTAACAATAAATCATATCAGAGTGCCAAATGAAAAATATGAACAACAAGAACATGTCATCATGTATGTAAATGCAATGACAATAAATGCAGGAACTATAATCTATGACTCACAGTGATTTTAGTTTAGCAAGGCTGCCCTGGAAGACTTCCTTAGGGTCTTAGGCAATATCAATATGTCTTTCTTTCCAAGTCGGACTTTAACTGCTTGATTTATATCAATGTGTTTTATAGAACATCACAAAGATCATGTTATGTCTAAGGGTATTACCAGTATCAGTATTTGTTCCTTTCTTAAGTTTTCATAATATTTTAACTTTGAATTCCTTCTTATTGATCCGAAGTTGGGACCACATCTGAAGTTTGCATGTTCCGAACTTTGGATGGTCTGTTCTATCCTTATGAAGTTCTAGCTTTAAATTCTCACGTGATCCGAAGTTTGGATGTCCTTAGGATCCGAAGTTTGGATGCTCATTATAATCCATGTATAATATCGACATTCCAGATCATCCGCAGTTCAAGGTTCATAACTTATTAATGTGATCTCACCCGACGAATATGAGACTGATCACTAGTTGCCCGATCGTTCTATTGGATTTATTATAATATGTGGATAGAACCATTACCCGTTGCCTATAAATGAGGCAAGAACCTTGGTATATATAGTGAAACTACGACCCGTTGCCTAGAAAGAGGCAAGAACCTTAGTATAAGAAAATATCACAACCTACCCCCACCAAGTTGATTGATAAGTTTTGAACGCCACAAGCTAGAACACTTGATAAGTTCTAAAAGTTCGTAAGGAACAATAAGAGTTAAAAACTCATAATATTACTCAAATGATGGATGATTACAAATGAGAACTTTGGCCAGTATTTATAGATGAAAATATAAGGAAAACCAACCATCTAGATAAGTAATAAAAACTATCACGATAAGTGATCAAATAAGCAAAACTACTTATCAAAAGGGCCTTCTTGACATTTCACTACTTGAATCTTCTAGAATGTCTTGGTTCATTGTATCTTTCAAAACCCTTACTATCCTCCAAATAAATGGCCATGACCTTCAAATTGCCTTGAATTGAAGAGAAGGCTTTCAAATTGCCTTGTAATTAATCTTGAGAAGTACATTGAACATGGACACTCTTTTGGGCCGATTTTTTTACGTGGAAAATGTGCCTTTATTGGGCTGTATTCTTCTTGGAATGATAGAAGAAAGGCTTAGCTTTCATTGGGCTTTTATTTGACTCAAATCGGGCTTGAAATGAGTGAGTTATGGACAAAACATGGGCTAAGTGTGGGACCAGCCGAAATTCTTTATTCATGGGTTATGTTTGGGTAAATAACCATAACTTGGGCTATGAAAACAAGGGATAATCTTGGGATTCAACTTGTAGCAAAATTAGGAAGCTTGCTTGGTTATTTTGCGAAGACACGGGAGCATTATTCCGGCAAGATTTAATCAGTTCATTGGTAGCATCTCGGAACATCTTGGATTTAGACCTTGTGATAGGCCCGATCTTCCGCCTTAATGGATCTTCATCATCTTGATCATTGGATGGGTTCTCATCAATTATATTCTTGTGATCCAAAGTTAGGTGATCCAAAGTTCTTCTCATCCGAACTTCATCTCATTCGAAGTTCAACAAATGTGCTTTTTGGGCAGTTCATAACTTTTCCAGATTAACACTAATTCATTTTGTACTAATCTTGTGAGTGAAATCAATCACTTTACAACCCAAAATACCCCTATAACTTGTTATTTAACATCATTTTAACATTGTTTGCACAAAATCAGACCATAGCAGGCTGTATCATCACTGTTCGACGCATACACACTTAAAACAAATAGTAAAGATCAAAACTGTACCTAGGAGTTGAATAGAAGCTGAAATGTTTTATATAACTTGCCAAAGACTCGATTTAAAGTTTCCAACAGATAAATACAACATTCAACCATTCAATTAACACCAATCTATGATTCGGTTCTCATAAAGATCAAACCCAAAAAAACTACTAAATTCTTAGTTTTGAGTAATTCTTACCTCAAATCGATGGTTGCAGTAGTTGTAGTTTCTCCTAAGCAACGTATTTCTAGAATTTCAACATTTGGAATCAACTACATCTTGATTTTGATTTTAGAGAGATAGGGTCGTGGGATGAAGAAAGCATGAGTTTTAGAGAGAGATTGTGAGTTCATTAAAATGAACGGTCACATTTTCTTTTTTTTCCCCTTTGTACTTATTTTCAACACCACTCGATTTCATCTTTTAAATATCCTTTCACTTGAATTTTCTCTATAACAACAATGATGATATCTCATTATTTATTTCTTATTAATTTAAATTCAATAATCCATACAATATTTCGAACTCGTAATATTGGAATTTAGTAAACTGAATTATCATTCTTTCAAATTACACTAATTTAAACTTAATTGTTTCATTACACATGATTCAAAAATAGGGATGTCACAGATAAATAAAGGTAAAGATAAAATGAAAGAAAAACTTACTGTTAAGGTTTATGTTGGTAAATCTTCAAAATCTGATGTTTGTGCTAATATTATTTATTCTATCAGAAGTTTTCTACTCAAAAGACTAAGAAGTATTTTAGAAAACAAGCCAGTACGAAATATTTTTTCAGAAAGAAACATTTCCATAAATCTCTTCCTTCTGATTCTCATTTCTGTGTTAAATGTGTATAAATTTATCTGAGACAAAAAGAAATTTATTTCTAATTTTTAATTTTGAAGCCAAGAAAGTTGTTACAATATGGGTACTTAAACTTTAAATGAAATGGGTACCTAAATCCAAAGAAATAGGGGTACCTAAACCCACGATGAAGTGGGTACCTAAGTTTGTAAAGCAGTGGGTACCTAAAACACCTAATACATCATGATCCAAAAAGAAATTGATACCAAAGGGCACTTGATTTTAGTTTTGTCATTGAATGGTTTCTGTAAACGTCAATGCATAATCTGATCTTCAAATAAATGGTTTTTTTAGATCACTTCAGACTAGAACCCGTAGTTCATTGTATTTGGATTTTGTGCACATTAGTACAGATTCTAAGGTTTCGTGATAATGAAATTCCAGACCTGATTTCTTATCAGTTCAACACAGTGCTTGCATCGACACACAGGGAATTTAAATTTATAAAAGTTTAATTCATTTTTCTGAATTTTATTGATTCTTTTTTTATATGCAGGTGGAATTTCATATATACTCTGACGATGACATTTTACAAAAATTATGTGCAATTTTTAAGTAACATATTTTTGTTCACATATAAAAAGATTTATCTAAGCTGAAAATAAATATTTTTCATGAGTATCTGTTCTTTAAGACATATCACTGAGACTAATTGATTCAGTCTTCATGATTTTCATTATCTCAATTTTTCTTAGATACTCTTTGTTTATTTTTTATTCTCCAATTCTTTTCAGATTCTCCATGTCATGTTTATGAATTCTGAGTTCAATTTTTATTTCTCATTTATTTCATTTGTTACTAATTCTCATGTATTCCCCATATACTAATTCTTTTATGAAAAATCAAATTCATCTCATATCTTATAACATATTTTACTATTCATTCTGAATTCTCTAGACTCCCCAATCCCCCAATTCATTCTGATTATCTAAATACTCCTGACTCCCATTTCTCAAGACTCATTATATCATCGTCTGAAATACCTCATGAGCTTAAAAGTTTAGCTTCATTTATATATTTTTTCTCGATAGTCTGCTGACTTCGACATTACAGCAAACTGAGTGATTCGATGTTAGGCACAAAAAGGCATCAATCAAACCTGCTCTATATCATAGGGGGAGATTATAAATCAAACCTGTTTGATACACTTAAAAGGTATAATTTAAGGCATGTTAATGCCTTATTGAAACCTGCTAAGTGATTTGTAATATTAGTCAAAGCTGCTAACCCTGTTACAATGTAACTTGGGCAGATTGCCCAAGCTGTCCTATCCTGTTGGACAGGCTGCACATAAACTGTCTACGCTGCTCATGCCTGTTGAGCAGCTTGGACCAAAACTAAGTGTTCTGTTCTTTGTGAACAATACCTGTTCTTTGTGAACAGGTTATACACTTTATGAAATTTGTTTACATGTCCTCATGTATTGTCTTGAACTAAAGGATCAGTTTGCAAGTCGGAGACAATGTGGAAAATCAGAAACTGCTTACACTGCCCAAGCTGTTCTAATACATGAAGTCAAAGTGGATATTTGAAATGGGTGACAGACCATTTCTTATATCAAAATGGCTATACAAGAAGAGGAAAGGATTACAGTTTACATTCCTCTTTAAGGTAAAGCAATCTGCAACAGAGACAAAAAGGAAAAGACAAAGATTCTACTACATAGGGACAAATGTTGTTTAGTTTTGTCTTTATCTCTGCATCCAATGAGGAAGGTTCACCAGTAATCTCTGAGATTGTATAAAAGGGAGCTTCTAAGGAATGTGAGATAACCAAGGGAGAGATATCCACAACGTGCAAATAATTGTGTTTTCATGCATGCAAAGTCTGCTTAGAAAAGAATAGTTGAGTGTGACCAAGCTATTCTTGTTCAAGCAATCTGTCTGTCTTGTAAAATCTGTGAGTACATTTTAGTGAGTGAATTCATTGTAACTAGTCTGAGTGTGTCTTAGATTAGTTGTCTATCTGTTGTTCTGTCATCTCATTTTGAACCATTCTTCTGTTTAGACTTTTTTGTAATTAACATTTGTTGATATATATATATACAGACATTGAGAAAAATGTGTTGAGTTTTTAAATAGCTGTATTCATCCCCCCCCCCCCCCTCTACAGCTTACAACAACATACTAGGGAAACATTTTGGGACCTACAACTGGTATCAGAGTAGTTTAGAGTGAGCGTTAACTCAAGATCTCTCACTACTCCCTATTTCCCACAATGGACAACAGTGCTGCCAGTTCCTCTTCTTACTATGACAATGGGTCAATGACAAAACCTCCCACGTTCAATCATCAGAACTTCTCTGGCTGGAAGTGCAGAATGATGCTCTATTTAGAGAATCTGGATGTACAACTATAAGAGATAGTGATGGAAGGTCCCTATGTGCCAACTTCTGTCACTACTATAACTCATGCTGCTGAAGGAGCTGTTCCTGAAATCAGGACCATTGCAAAGGCAAAAGCTCAATGGTCTGATGAAGACAAACGTCTACTTACCCTTGATGCAAAGGCCCGGAACAACCTTGTCGTCTCTCTATCTGATGATGTGTTCAAATAGGTTGAGAAGATGAAGACTACAAAAGAAATGTGGGATACTCTGTGTACCGTCTATGATGGCCCGACAATCACATTGGATAACAGGATCAATAGTTTTGTTAGACAATATAAACTGTTCTTTGCAAAGCCAAAGGAGACTCTCACTGAAACCTACACTAGGTTTACTGCCTTGATAAATGATCTCAAAGCTGTTGGGATTACTAAAGACAGCTTAACTTTGGTGAACAAGTTTCTTGACATAGTGCCTGAGCAATGGAATTACTTCTCTATTATCCTCAGAAACTCAGGCACCATTAGAGGCATGGATCTTTTGAATCTTTGCGGATCTTTGTTAAATGATGAACAATCAAGGCAACAGAAAAGAAATGTCTAAGAGATGTCCAAAAGAGGTGCAGCCTTAGTGGCCAGCGTGAGGCAACCTGTTAATCAAGTGTGTGATGTGTTCACAAAAGCTGATCAACAGGCTGATGATGAAATGGAGGAAACTGAAGAAGAGGACTGTGAAGATCTTGCTGAGTTTGATGATGAGCAAATGATTGTCATGCTTGTCAGAAAATTCAATAAGAAGAGGTTTGGTGGTAAGATGTAACATCCGGCACAAATCCAGATTAGCAACTATGACCTAATCAGTATTTATTACCAAGTTATTTGCTAATCAGTGGTCATTAACAATTAATTAAGGTGATTAGCAAAGTTCATAAGGAAATTCAAGTCAATTAGAAACAATTTCATCGTTGCGATGAATCGGCAAATTAATTAATCCGATCGATTTGCGATATGATGGATTAATTCAACTAATTACATAATTAAATTAAGATTATTAACACTAATCATTCATTAATACACTTACTTAACATTAATTATGCAAGACTAATACAATTCATGAAATAAAGGCATTCATAAGTATTTAAGAAATTAAAAAAAAAGGAAATACAAGAATACACTTTGAAATACTTTTATACATTAAAAAAAATTGAAAACCCCTTTCTTTTAGACCATGTGGCCGGCCACAACATGGTACAACCACCAATTTGACTTTCATTTTTTTATTCTTCAACCCATGCACCATCAACATCATCTTTTGCTTCCATACTTATACAAAGTTGCACACAAACTCAATGTCTACATCAACTTTAAAGATATTTACTC
>JAANYP010000621.1:0-182500 GCA_020465985.1 Centrapalus pauciflorus | reverse complement strand
TATACATATTATCATACATGGGAGTTATTAAATCCTTTATATCATTTAGGACTCGGTTAAATGCATCCGGTGTCATCACTCGTCAACAACGTAAATCGTCGTTTTTACACTCATTTTTGTCATCAACATGCGGTGAGTCTTCATAGCACCTATTTTCACTATCTATTGGGGTGGTAATACATGCACTATTTTCATATGCACATCAAAACTGTTTATTTCTTATATGTATTACACATGTGGATCCATCAGCCCTCAAATCATGAACTGTTAATTGCATTTTTTTGCAAGCGCGAATATATTGTGGATATATCTATCGGGAGTCATGTCCCCCATTCGGGTTAGTCCTAATCGGCTAACGGCGGGATGCATATATGTAAGGTCTTGCACTACACAGATCTATCTAGACCCGACACCGTCAACGAGTGCGGAATCCTCGTTAACGGCTTGACGAATACAACTCTCACACGGAACACGGAGACTATCACAACGCTGTACGGACGACGACGAACGCACCTACGAACTGATTCTCTCCGAAAGAACACTCAAAACCCTGATAAACTCGATATCACCCTTTTGCTTAATCTCTCTCGAATTCTGCAAAAGGCCCTTAATGATTCGAGTCTATCCATAATTATAGACGACCATTCGAGTTTGTCATGGGCCAAACTCGAATCAGGCCCAAGGCCCATTCGAGTTTGTCCCCCTTGACATTCTCGAATCTGCCTCACAAAGCACATTCGAATCTACCATAGATTCGAATGTCATTTAATCATAAATTCGAATTTATTCTAAATTCGACTTTCACACATTAAACTTATATTTGAACTTAGGGTTTAACTTATGTTTGAATTTATCTTTGAACTTTATGTTTGAACTTCTTGTAATACATTACATCAAGTTCAAACACACAATCAATAACTATCAAACATATATAAACACATACATCAAATATCCAATACTTTGTAATATTACTTGAACCAAAATGCTAGTACACTTAGACTGCTATCGTCGCACAGGGTGTACCAACAGACTCCCCCTTGACGATAGCTTCTAACAATTTACCTTTTGATTAAGTTCTTTGTTTATTTAAATTGCTGCCAGCATACAAACCTTGCTCGATACACACTTTAACTACATTTTCATATTTCCTAGCCTCACTATCCATATGAGCGTCGCTTGAGATTCTATGAGCGTGCAGCACTTGTAGGTCCTCTTTAGAAAGGTTTACAAGGTGAAGGGGATCGTAGACTCTAAGAATCACTTTCTCTTCGAAGTCCTCCATCGCAGCTTCTCCTGTCTCACTTTTCATAAACCACCAATTTAGATTCTTCATGACGTCCTGTGGCATTGGCTTGAGAGGAACCTTTCTCAGACATCTAACTGGTTTGTATTGAATTTTCATCCACGGACGACCAGTTAGAGGGTCAATTCGAGTATGGTCCATTAGTTGTTTACCTACCCTTGGATTGAGCCGCTCGAACTTCCTCGACATCCCTTCTTTTCTGATGATCTTTGCGATTATTTCAGCATAAGGGTCGTTGCCGATGTTGATAAGCTCCTTCCATGCTAACGCTTTTATTTCAATCATTGGCAAGGAATTGAACACCTTCAGAGTTTTTTTGAGATACTGGAGACCATCTTTTCATTTGATAATGAATAGCTGCAATTCCCGATCAAAGAACCAGCTCAAAATATTTCCTGATAGCTCTCCAGCACCCGGCACACGCATCTTCTTTTTCAACTCCAACTCTCTTTTCTCTGCCCTAAACCATAGCTTTCTTTTTTCTTCGTTGGTAAGCTCTCTGGCAGGTTCTTTACTTGATGATTCAACATTTAAAGCAGCTTTTACTACTTCTATGTCAATCATATGATTTCCTTCCGTTACGTATGTATCTGTGATGGGGTTTTGTTGAACGATGATCTCATTTGCTTCATCATCTTCATCAACACAAACTTCATCATCAGATTTCCAATCTGTTACGTCTTCCGGCACAAATTCTCCTTCTTCTAACTCCTCCATATCGTCCTCGAAATCAAATCCAAAGTCCATAGGGTCTTCATCGATATCCATTAGCGCTTCAATCATTTCATGTATCTCCGACTCTGTGACTTTTGAGGAACTGGCATCACCTCCTGCAGCTTCGAACTGTCCCGGCTCCCCCTGAATCTCAGCATGTTGAGCAGCAGAAAAATCTACTGGCTCATTATCTCTTTGTGCATTGGGATCATTGCCGTCATCATCTCCATCCCTGGGCAGCTCTTCCTGATCTCGGCAACTTGTCTCCCCCTGAGCCTTTAGGTTTTTCAACAATTGCTCAATAAGGGAGCGCATTGATCGTATCTCAGCCGACTGATCGGAAACAAAGGTTTTGAGCTCCAAGTTTTCTTCCTGAATCTTGTCCACAACTTTCTTCAATTCAGCATTCTCGTTGTCTATTTTTCTATTATGAGCTTGAATTTCACCGAGAGCTGTAGTCAGACCAAAGATTTGGACTTGCTGGAAGTCGACTTTGCTTTTCAGCGCAGAAAACCGTTGATTTTCCGTGAACGTGGATGAAGTGGATGATATGGATTGTATGGGAGTTGGTCTGATTGGCGAGGGAATGTATGGTTCAACGGATGGTGACGTTGGTGGAATGGTTGTTTGAGCTGGTGGAGGTGGAGGTATTTCTGGCTGGGAAGTAGAGGCCGAGGAAGCTCCCTGCATGAACCTATGGTGTTTGGCCCTTTGCCTATGTACCAAAGGTGCTATCTCTTCTTCTTCATAGTCTGAGTCTTCTGACTCCTCTGAAGCTCGTCTCCTCCTACCTGCTTCCTCAGTCACAACTAAACGAGAGCCATATGTCCTTATTTGGAAGGATGGATCTTTTGTTACAGTCTCCGTAACCTCAACCTCTATCTCTTCCATTTCGTCAGACGCAGAGTTTGAAATGTCTTCGTCTTGAGTGTCTGGTTGATAATCATCAATTTCCCTGAGAACATCAAGTTCTCCTTCCGGAGGTTCCAATAAGTCTCCAATGAGTTCAGCAGTTATTTCCTCATTAGCATGTGGACCAGCTGCCCAAATCTCTTGCAGCGTTTGATATGTCTGATTGGTTGTCGGAACAGATACTTGTGGTGCAGTCGAAGGGCCAGCCTCTTCCGACTCTTGAGTTTGACTTGTAGAAGGCCAATCTGCCTGAATTTGTCTCGCAGAAGGTATTTGTCTTCTTCTCTGTTGTTGAGGGCGTGGTTGTTGTTGTCTTTGTTGATGTGGCTGTTGCTGTTGAACTTGCACCTCTCCTGCCCAGTTGACATCTTCAGGGGCAACAAAGTTTCGGTCGATTACAACACCAAACAAAGGTCCCTCCACTGGGATAGCCAACCTTCCTCTATGAGCCGAACAATCAGCAAATATGCGTTTATCAATTACCGCAACACTTTGAATTTCATTTTGCTGTGGCAGATTTGGCAAGAAGTGCCTGATGAGCATCATCACGAAGCGAGGGTAAAGCAGAAATCTTTCCCGCTCCGGAGCCGTTATCTGATGAACGAACTCTGAGAAGAACATTTCTGAAAAACTAAAGTTTTGATTATAGACCAACGCGATCATCCCCGATTGGATCTTCGAAACTATATAATCAAACCCAGCTTTCTTCGCAGCGAAACAGACCATGAACACATGCGCTAGATATCGCCATTGGCCAATTAGCCCACTCTTCATATATGATTTCTTAGTAACATCCACACTATATCCCATTCGTACAAAGGCAGCCTGCCTGATTGATAGTTGGAAATCAATAGGGCCATCTTCCTGCTCCTGAGTCCCTAATTGAAGCACTTGACGAAGAATATCCACTGAAAATACCAAAGGATTACCAGCAATCCTTGTCCTCAGAACTGTCGGAGTGACAGTGCAATCTACTTGCAGATGATCATAGAATTGTCGTACATAGGGAATGACTATTTGGATATTGTGCGATAGCGCATACGAGATTCTGGATTCTACCAAGAAATCCACCATCTGGCGGAAGGCTTGCGCTTCAGGATTAGCTTGGTCAGGAGAAATGACCATGTTATGATTTGGAACAAAAATTCTATCCGTCATGTCTGCACAATATATCAAATAAAATATTAGAATTATTAAAAATGAATAAACTTGTTTAAATTCAAATTTGTTTTATTTTGAACTTGTATAAGGACAAAATCCAACACTTATGAATTTCTACAAGTGTAATTAAAATTTAAATAATTCAAATATAATGACAAACTCGAATATCAGATTCGAATGAACATATATTCAAGTTTGATGACCCATTCGAGTTTAATGACCTATTCGAGTTTACTGGCAAACTCGAGACTGGCCATGAACAGACTCGAATGAGTCGGCCACCAACATCACAAAAATCGATGATTTTAACCATGTTAGACTCAGAAAATCACATCTTTTAGTCCTACTAGGTTCTAATCAATGATATTTGTAGTTAATTTGAATTTTCACCGGTTCAAAGTTTGTAATTTTGAAAAACCAACTTTCTACCAATAAAACTTCAAACTCCAATGATTTTGGCCTAAATGGAGTATAAAACTCCCTAAATCTTGTACAATACACTTGATTATACCTAGATCTACTGGTAGTATCGAACCCAAACGAAACGAAACTCGACAAATAGTAGGTGTATTGAAAACGGCAAACTCGAGAATAGATTCGAAATCGCTGTGACAAATTCGAAGATATAGATTCGAAAACAGGTGAAGTTAATGACCATCACTGTTGACCTATTTATATCACCAACATTCGAGTTTAATGCCATTTTTGAATCTACTGACAGATTCGAGCCCTGCCATATTCGAGTTTAGCTTAAACTCGAATTCACCGTGAAACTTTGAAAATTTCAAAAATTTTTGAAATAAATTCAAGTTTTTCAACCTTTTCAACTTTATCCTGTAACGGAATAAACTATGCCAAATCTTTTACCCTAAGCACAAGATTTTCACGCAATGTTTATTTTATTCAACTATGAATGCACCCTGTAACATCCCAAATTTTAATTATATGTAATTTGCAATTTTAAGGACATAATTATTATGTTAATGGAATTTTGTATCAATTTAAGTTATTTTGATCATTATATCAGTTAAAATATGAAGATACAAAGTTGAGGGGTGTGTTATGAAAATGGGTCAAAAATAGGAATAAAAGAGAGAAACCCTTCATTTTCACCAACATCTTCTCTCACTACACTCTCTCTCTAAAAAATCAGTTCTCTCTCTCTACTCTCTCTTCCTCTCGGCTCCATCCAAGAACACACACAAGAATCAACAAATTTCAAGTGTAAAAGTTGGAAACAAGTTGCAATTTAGGAACTATATCTGCTACAACAAACGACTTGAGGTAAGAATCACTCAAAATTCCAATATTTTGATGTTTGGGTTCGGTTTTTATAAGGAACCGAATCATAGATTTATGATGCGAATGTTGTTGCATGTTGGATGTTATTGATGATATGTTTAAATCGAACATGTTTGTTGTGGTATACAAAAATTCAGAATCAGATTTGAAGTCTAAATGTTATTTCAGAAATTAAGTGTGTGTTTTAGTGTGTGTGTTCTTCGAGACATGTAGAAAAATGGACACAAATGGGTTGTTTTGGTATACAAATATGATGATATAAGTTAAATGATAGCATATAAGTTCACATTTACAGTAATAGACTCAAAACGTGCAAAAATGGTCAAAAACATGATTCTGGAAAATATTGGAAAATTTTCTAAGTATGAACTCGGATTGATGATCCATCCGAATTCGGATCATCAACCCAGTTCGGACCATTAACCATTTCGGACCTAATACAATCCGGACCCCAACCTAATTCGGATCTATAGTAATTTCGGATCACCTTAGTTTCGGACCCTACTAATCCGGATCACCCATTTCGGATCACCTATTTCGGAGCAACCCAATTCGGACCATAGACCCAATTTCGGACCACTTATATTTCGGACCATCCGAATTCGGATGTGGTCCGAAATCAGAACCCAATTACATTTAAAATTACAGAATACAATTTTTAAGCAATTACTGACACAAATTCACTATTACACCTACTTTACAGATCATTGTGGTGTTATCAAAACACACATTGATTCAGGATCAAGTCACAAAACCAATCACTGTGAGTAACAGATTGTCATTCGAACATTTATTGTTTTTGCATTCATGTTTATACATTCAATGGCATGTTCACGTTGTTCATATACTTCATTTGGCACTCATGAAATGATTTGTTGTTATGATGCACACTCGTACTTGACATGTAACACACATGTAGCTTGCGTTCATTTGAAAGTGCATCTATTTACATCATGCTTGCACTGCATGATCATTACTTCATAATCTGATGCGACCTGGACTGGGGCTGACAACAGGCCACTGTCGGGGACTGATCATCCCACTCGTTATCCCATCAGGTTCGGCACATCCCCGATCAGCATTTGAACTGCCAACCCATGCTTGCACTGCATGGTTTTCACATACACTGAGGCTTACACTGCCGATATTCACATACATGGGGCTTACACTGCCCATGGTTCAGCATTGTTTGTAAAGAAATATTTGTTGTATGCATAATCTGTTATCTCACTAAGCATGTAGCTTACTGTTGACTCACCATGTTTTCAGGCAAAGGCAAAAGTGTAGCTGGACCTTCTACTTAAGCAATTCAATATATCCCGGAGACTTAGAAGCTATTGGTACTGTAATGTAATAGCTATGGGCTGGGATTTTCTACTTCTAAAACAATTATGTTGATGTAATAGTTAGACTTTATCACTGTAGACATGTAACTTCATTGCTTTAGTGTGGATTTGCTTAACTCTGATTTAAGTATTCAATTTCAATTATCATATTATTCATTGGGTTGTTTGTTGATCCTGGTGATTTCAATTATATCATTAATTCATGAGGACGTTTCACACCCCCAGTAATTTTTGACCTTTTTCCTAAGAAAAATTAAAAATAGAATAAAGAAAAAATAAAATGGAACTAAAATAAAGATAAAGTTAAATTAAAATAAAATTAAAATTTTGAACAAAAATTAAACTTAGACTAAACTACATAATTATTTAAGATTACTACCTATACTAAACACTAAACAAAATATTTTTGACAAGCATAGTCAAAGAAAGGTTCAATCAGATAGCGGTGTCAGATACGCACTTTCAGTATTTAAACTTTCGCACTTAGGAATTTTTGATCTCTTTGATTGTTTGGCGTGACATACATTTTTAGCTGATTGTTGGTATTTACCCCTTTAAACATGCTACATTTCGGAATATCACTTGGCATTTTTATTTATCATGAAATTATCTTACGTGACTCATACATAGACATACTTTTATGATCAAGGCATACAGACAATGATTCTAACTTTTTGGTATTTGCAAACTTTCTTTAAAAGACAAACATCGGACACAGGTCTGTATTTACATACAACAAAGTGTCTTAGTTTGACTTAAGGTTTTTATTTTTAAAGCTAGCAAGACAGCGGTGACAGGTCTGTACCGACGTACAACAAAGCAACTTATCTTGCTAACCTGAATCAAAACAGAGGCAACAGGTCTGTACTTACGAACAACAGAATTACGTGTTTTTGACTCTCAATTCTGTATGATATTTCTATGCTTTCCATTTTAAGATGTATTTGATATTGCTATACATCCTTAGAAAGTTTGCATACCTCATTTAGACTCAAAGTTTGTATGTCTCGTACATAAAAATTAAGACCGATTGGTCATACATCTAAGTTAGTGACACGTTTGACTTTTTCTTGAATATTTTATTAGCCTTGGGACTCCCTATATGTATTATGCCTACCAACACATCAAACTAAAATAAAGTATAACACTTAGAATTTTAAGGTGCATTATATGTGAAAGCCTAAACACTTAGAGTTTGTAACGACTATGCTAATTTTCGTCACTTTGAACCTATGCATCTAAGACTTAACTCCTTTTCTGATATTCTCTTTTTTGAATTTTTTTTATGGTTTTCTATCTTTTTTCTTTTGTTTTTCATAAGGAATAGCAAGAAAATAATATAAACTACTAACTTACTAAAAATCGAAACTATCCTAATTGAGCAAACTTACTATAAAAAGAAAGAAAAACTACAGCTATAAACGGAAATTAAAATTCTATTAAGGTCAATTTACTGTGGGTTGCGCATTCCATTTAGTTGAATCAAATATTCAAACCGCGACTAATCAAAGGCTTTGGTAAATAAATCAGCATTATTATCGTCCGTTGCCACTTTTACCAACTTGATTAAGTTCTTTTCAGCACAATCACGTATAAAATGATGCCTTATGTCTGTGTGCTTTGTTTTATTGTGTTTAACTGGATTATTTGTTATAGCAATTGTAGATTGGTCATCTATCCTAATAGGAGTTTGAGTATAAGGCAAACCGTAATCTTGCAATTGTTGTTGTATCCACAGAACCTGTGAACAGCAACTACCAGCAGCAACATACTCGGCCTCGCACGTTAACACGGCTACCGACGTCTGTGTCTTGCATTGCCAGGAAACCAGTCTCCCTCCAAGGAATTGACAACCTCCAGTTGTTGACTTGCGCGTCAAGCTGCATCCTCCGTAGTCTGAATCCGTGAAAGCCTCCAATTCCAGATCTCCATCCGCGTGATACCAAAGTCCCAGCTTCGGTTTCGACTTGAGGTATCGTAGAATCCGCTTCACAGCTTTCATTTGCATCTCTTTCGGATTAGCTTGAAACCTAGCACAAATACACACAGCAAACATAATGTCAGGTCTTGAAGCAGTTAAATACATAAGTGATCCAATCATGGCCCGATATAACGTCGGATCCACATCGGTATCACTCTCAGTACCCGGTCCGAGATTGTGATTCACGTGAATCGGTGTGCTAAAGTGAGCTGTCAGTTTCGTCCCTTCCATCCCGAAGCGCTCTAATATGTCGTAGACATACTTCGTCTGATGGATAAACATCCCTTCCTTCTTCTGGTCAACTTGCAACCCCAAAAAGAAATTCAACTCACCCATTGCACTCATCTCGAATTTCGACTTCATCACCTTCTCAAAATCCTTGCACATTTGCTCGTCTGATGATCCAAAAATGATATCATCGACGTACACTTGTACCAAGATGAAGTGTTCTCCCTTTCTCTTTACAAACAGCGTACTATCTATCCTACTCTTTCAAACCCATTTTCTAACAGATGGTTGGACAGAGTCTCGTACCATGCCCTTGGTGCTTGATGCAATCCATACAAAGCCTTATCTAACCGATATACTCCATCTGGATATTTTGGATCTGTAAATCCGGGCGGCTGTTCTACATACACCAGCTCCTTCACTTTCCCATAGAGGAAAGCACTCTTAACATCTAGTTGATATACCTTAAAGCCCTTGAAGGAAGCAAAAGCCAGAAACAAACGAATTGCTTCCAACCTAGCTACTGGCGCAAACACCTCATTGTAATCGATTCACTCCTCTTGGTTGAAACCCTTTACAACTAACCTAGCCTTGTTGCGAGTGACTATACCTCGATCGTCTCTTTTGCACTTAAAAACCCATTTGGTTCCTATTGCTATTTCCCCTTGAGGTAATGGAACTGACTCCCACACTTCTAGTTTCCTAAATTGAGAGAGTTCTTCCTGCATCGCTTCAACCCAGGAGTTATCCTTTAGTGCCATTTGCACATTCTTCGGCTCTACTTGCGAGATGAAACAAGAATAGAGGCAGGTATGATAGGCCTCGGAGTCATTTATCATCGACAACAACACAGTGTTGTTATTTAAACTACTCCTAGTTCTCACACCTTCACTAGGATTTCCTATGATGTTGTGTATAGGATGGTTCTTGTTGATCCTAGATGTCTCTATCTTGTCAACTCTCAGATTATCTCCTAAGTTAGATCCTATTTCACCTAATGGGGGAACAACCTCAGATTCTACGTTTTCCTCCTTGTGGACAGTTTCCTCAGAGTTGGAATTTGTTGTCTGAGTTTGATTCTCAGTTGAAGGTGCTTCTGAATCCGTAACTTCTGGAGATCCATCTTCAGTTGAAGTAGGCTCGGATGTGGATTGAAAAGTAGTCCTCGGAAAGATATGACCTTCGTCATTCAGATTCAACATCGCCATGTCCTTTTTGATGGTACCTGCATTTTCATCCAAAGGAATGTTAAATGACTCAAACAATTTATCATAGTCAAATATCCATTCCGGACCTGTTTGGGGTTCATGTGTATAACTTGTGACTTCAATGTTATACACAATCTCTACTGTACCATTTGTTTTGTTAAAAACCCGTTTGTTTGGTGAGTTCGGCACATAACCTAGGAAGTATCCTTCGTCAGCCTTTTCACCAAACTTAGGTTGATGTTTTATTCGCAATAAAGTACATTGTACCCCAAACGGTTCGAAGCCAGTTAAATTAGGTGGCCGTTTATTCAAAATTTCGTAACAGGTTTTGTTCAAAGATTTGACTGTAAGGACTCGGTTTAAAATATGGCACGCGGTATTCACTGCCTCCCCCCAAAACATGGTAGGAAGCTTTGAATCCGAAAGCATAGTCCTTGGAGCCTCAATCAATGTCATGTTCTTTCTTTCGGCCACCCCATTTTGTTGTGGCTCATAGGGTGCACTAAATTGATGCACTATGCCCTTTGTTAGGCAATATATACCAATAACAGTGTTTTTAAATTCAGTTCCATTATCACTACGAATCCTTTTAACCCTTGTCCCATAGGAATTCTCCACTTGCTCTAAGAACCCGATGAGCTTGGAAGCCGTCTCGTCCTTTGTACCTAAAAAGAAAACCCAAGAAAATCGTGAGTAATCGTCAGTGATGTAACATCCCAAATTTTAATTATATGTAATTTGGAATTTTAAGGACATAATTATTATGTTAATGGAATTTTGTATCAATTTAAGTTATTTTGATCATTATATCAGTTAAAATATGAAAATACAAAATTGAGGGGTGTGTTATGCAAATGGGTCAAAAATAGGAATAAAAGAGAGAAACCCTTCATTTTCACCAACATCTTCTCTCACTACACTCTCTCTCTAAAAATCGGTTCTCTCTCTCTACTCTCTCTTCCTCTCGGCTCCATCCAAGAACACACACAAGAATCAACAAATTTCAAGTGTAAAAGTTGGAAACAAGTTGCAATTTAGGAACTATATCTGCTACAACAAACGATTTGAGGTAAGAATCACTCAAAATTCCAATATTTTGATGTTTGGGTTCGGTTTTTATAAGGAACCGAATCATAGATTTCTGATGCGAATGTTGTTTCATGTTGGATGTTATTGATCATATGTTTAAATCGAACATGTATGTTGTGGTATACAAAAATTCAGAACCAGATTTGAAGTCTAAATGTGATTTCAGAAATTAAGTGTGTGTTTTAGTGTGTGTGTTCTTCGAGACATGTAGAAAAATGGACACAAATGGGTTGTTTTGGTATACAAATATGATGATATAAGTTAAATGATAGCATATAAGTTCACATTTAGAGTAATAGACTCAAAACGTGCAAAAATGGTCAAAAACATGATTCTGGAAAATATTGGAAAATTTTCTAAGTATGAACTCGGATTGATGATCCATCCGAATTCGGATCATCAACCCAGTTCGGACCATTAACCATTTCGGACCTAATACAATCCGGACCCCAACCTAATTCGGATCTATAGTAATTTCGGATCACCTTAGTTTCGGACCCTACTAATCCGGATCACCCATTTCGGATCACCTATTTCGGAGCAACCCAATTCGGACCATAGACCCAATTTCGGACCACTTATATTTCGGACCATCCGAATTCGGATGTGGTCCGAAATCAGAACCCAATTACATTTAAAATTACAGAATAAAATTTTTAAGCAATTACTGACACAAATTCACTATTACACCTACTTTACAGATCATTGTGGTGTTATCAAAACACACATTGATTCAGGATCAAGTCACAAAACCAATCACTGTGAGTTACAGATTGTCATTCGAACATTTATTGTTTTTGCATTCATGTTTATACATTATGGCATGTTCACATTGTTCATATACTTCATTTGGCACTCATGAAATGATTTGTTGTTATGATGCACACTCGTACTTGACATGTAACACACATGTAGCTTGCGTTCATTTGAAAGTGCATCTATTTACATCATGCTTGCACTGCATGATCATTACTTCATAATCTGATGCGACCTGGACTGGGGCTGACAGCAGGCCACTGTCTGGGACTGATCATCCCACTCGTTATCCCATCAGGTTCGGCACATCCCCGATCAGCATTTGAACTGCCAACCCATGCTTGCACTGCATGGTTTTCACATACACTGAGGCTTACACTGCCGATATTCACATACATGGCGCTTACACTGCCCATGGTTAAGCATTGTTTGTAAAGAAATATTTGTTGTATGCATAATCTGTTATCTCACTAAGCATGTAGCTTACTGTTGACTCACCATGTTTTCAGGCAAAGGCAAAAGTGTAGCTGGATCTTCTACTTAAGCAATTCTATATATCCCGGAGACTTAGAAGCTATTGGTACTGTAATGTAATAGCTATGGGCTAGGATTTTCTACTTCTAAAACAATTATGTTGATGTAATAGTTAGACTTTATCACTGTAGACATGTAACTTCATTGGTTTAGTGTGGATTTGCTTAACTCTGATTTAAGTATTCAATTTCAATTATCATATTATTCATTGGGTTGTTTGTTGATCCTAGTGATTTCAATTATATCATTAATTCATGAGGACGTTTCAGTTTGGTATCAGAGCAATTAGTTTGAGGTTTCAAGTGTCCGCGAGGACTTGGACTCAAACTTAGGTTATGATACTAGAATGAACTTCTAAGTAATGATCTGAACTAAGATAGGATTGACATGCACACGGGGACAATTAAAGGGTAACTGTACACTTAGGACTTACAAATAAATGTTCTAAATATAAGTTGTTATATTTCAGAACATGTCAGGAGACGATATGACTCCTCAACAAATGTTCCAGATGATGCAAGCTCTAATGGAACAGAACAACGAATTACAATCCAAACGAATGGCTGAGCAGGCTCAGTCATTTGCCGACCAATTAAGGGCCAGAGATGAGGCCGAGGCAAAACGAAAGGCCGATAAGAGAAAGAACAAGGAGCAACAACAGGACGATCAAGAGGAAAGACAAGACACTGGGTCTTCTAACCGATCAAGGGGTTGTAGGTTTAAGGACTTCAAAAGTAACGGGGCTGTTACTTTTGATGGAACCGGAGATGCTGTGACTGCATTGGAATGGATCACCACCACAGAAAGAACTTTCAGAATCAGCGACTGCGCTGATAAGGACATGGTCCGCTTTGCAACCGCAATGTTTGCAAGGGACGCTGTTATGTGGTGGGACGCAATGACACATGTGTTGACGATGGAGGTAGTGTCACACATGTCCTGGAACGAGTTTAAGGAAGAATTTTCCCAACAGTACTGTCCAGCAGACGAGAAGCGACGTCTCGAGGCAAAGTTCCTGAATCTGACTCAAGGAACGAAAACGGTTACACAATATGCCGTTGTGTTCACTCGATTGAGTCTGTTTGCACCACACCAAGTTGACACGGAGGAAAGGAAGATAGCCCGGTTTGAGGCCGGACTAGATTATGAGATACGCCGAACCATGAGTGGGGTTCGGTATACAACGTTTGCTGGATTACTCGAGGCTGCTCGAAACGTGGAGCAGGTTGTCTTATTATCTGGATATGTCATTGGTTCAGCCGCCGCAACACCGACTCAACCGTCGCCGCCAAAAAGGCAGCGGGAGTCTGGATCATCCCGATTCTCTCCTCAATCCCATCAACAATCTTCATCACCCAAGAAGGGAAGGGCCTTTTCGGCCAATTCTGAAATGAGGGACTGCAGACGATGCAGAAAGGCGCACTCTGGGGAGTGCAAGACTCAGGATATGTACTGCTTCTGCTGTGGGCAGAAAGGCCATCACTGGGAGCATTGTCCTCGAAAAGATGATGCATGCTACAACTGTCACAGACTTGGCCATTTCTCAAGGG
Source organism: Centrapalus pauciflorus (assembly GCA_020465985.1). Lineage (NCBI taxonomy): Eukaryota > Viridiplantae > Streptophyta > Magnoliopsida > Asterales > Asteraceae > Centrapalus > Centrapalus pauciflorus. The sequence goes on along the minus strand of JAANYP010000621.1, from coordinate 168,416 downwards.
ACTGCCCGAAACCCCCTCGAGATCAGAATGCTCCACAATCAACAACAAGATCTTCTGTAGCTTCCACGGCTCGCAGAGATCAATCTCAAAGGGCTCCAACAAGGGCGTTCCAAATCACAGTTGAAGAAGCAAAAGATGACCCGGAGGTGGTCACTGGTACGTTCTATGTTAACTCAATTCCTGCACGTATCTTGTTTGATTCCGGAGCAAATCGTTCATTTGTCTCCACATCATTTGCTCGTCAATTCAATATGCCTACTTCAAAATTACAATTCGTGCTTGACATAGAGACTGCTAGCAACATGTTAGTTAAAGCAGACAAGGTATATAGGAATTGCACTTTACTTGTAGAAGATGTAGTGTTCAATATAGATCTTATTTCCATGGAGTTCGGGGAGTTTGATGTCATAGTAGGCATGGACTGGTTATTTCACAATGAGGCCCAGATTGTATGCAAGAAGAGAATGATTAAGATTACCACTCCCGAGGGCCGAGATATTCGTATCTATGGTGATAGACACAAAGGTGACTTGTGCCTTATTTCAATTGCAAAAGCCCGAAAGCACGTTGCTAAGGGTTGTTCAGCTTACGTAGCCTACGCTGTCTATGCAAAGGCTGAAACTCAATCTCCTTCCACTGTTCCCGTCGTTTCTGAATTTCCAGATGTCTTTCCAGAAGATATCTCGGGATTGCCACCTGACCGTCAAGTGGAATTCCGCATTGATCTGATTCATGGAGCTGCTCCAATAGCAAAGGCTCCGTACCGTCTAGCTCCTGCAGAAATGCAGGAAATGATGAAGCAGTTACAGGAGCTACTTGACAAAGGTTTTATCCGCCCAAGTTCATCTCCTTGGGGCGCTCCTGTTCTGTTCGTCAAGAAGAAAGATGGCACATTACGTATGTGCATCGATTACAGAGAACTCAATAAAGTGACAATCAAGAACAAGTACCCGTTGCCCCGGATTGATGATCTCTTCGACCAGTTCCAAGGCGCAAGCTACTTCTCGAAGATTGATCTTCGTTCGGGTTATCACCAACTCAAAGTACACCCAGATGATATTCCAAAGACGGCTTTCAGAACTCGTTATGGACACTACGAGTTTCTGGTAATTCCATTCGGTCTTACAAATGCGCCGGCTACTTTCATGGATCTCATGAATCGAGTTTGCCGGCCAATGCTTGACAAATCGGTCATCTTGTTCATCGATGACATTCTCATATATTCAAAGACCAAAGAGGATCATGCAGCACATCTGCGAGAATTGCTAGAGTTGCTGCGCAAAGAGCGACTTTATGCCAAATTCTCGAAGTGTGAATTCTGGTTGAGGCAGGTACGTCTCAACGTTTGAAACAATTTCATGATCCTTATACTCAATCATAAATTCTTTTAATAACTTGTACCTCTTAAACAATCAATTCAGATCCAATTCTTGGGGCACGTGATATCTGGTGCTGGGATTGCTGTTGACCCTACAAAGATCGAAGCTATCCAGAACTGGGAATCACCCCGCAACGCCTCAGAAATTCGAAGTTTTCTGCGATTGGCTGGTTACTACCGCCGATTCATCAAAGATTTCTCAAAGATCGCCGTTCCGCTAACAAAGCTTACTCGCAAGAATGCTACATTCTTTTGGAGAGAAGAACAACAAACTGCATTTGATAAGCTGAAGAATTTGCTAAGTGAAGCACCAGTTTTAGCCCTGCCTGAAGGGAACGAGGACTTTGTTGTCTATACTGATGCATCAGGCATGGGTTTGGGTGCTGTTCTGATGCAAAGAGGAAATGTCATAGCATACGCTTCCAGACAGCTCAAACCACATGAGAAAGATTACTCTACTCATGATCTAGAGCTAACTGCTGTGACTTTCGCTCTCAAACTTTGGAGGCACTATTTGTACGGAACCAAGTGTCAGCTCTTCACCGACCACAAGAGTTTGAAGTACATATTCAGTCAGAAGGACTTGAATACGAGGCAAAGAAGGTCAATGGAGCTGATAAAAGATTACGACTGTGAGATTCTCTATCATCCAGGGAAGGCCAACGTAGTGGCCGATGCCCTAAGCAGGAAAGCGTACTGCAAGACATACTGCTATGCCTTGACTTCCACAATACTGACATCCACTATCATAGACGATGTAAGGGCTGCTAAGTTGCAGGCCTTAAAGGAGGAGAATGTAAAAGACGAGAACATCAGAATTCAATTGCCTTTAATGCAAGATGATGGAACCGGACTCAAGGGTGTTTACGGCAGAATTTGGGTTCCTTAGTTCGGGAACATGCGAGAAGTAATTCTTGCAGAAGCTCATCAATCTAAGTTCTCAATTCACCCTGGAAGCACGAAAATGTACAACGACTTGAAAGCCGACTTCTGGTGGCCAGGGTTGAAAAGAGATGTTGGTCAATACGTGGAAAAGTGCAGAACTTGTCGTTTAGTCAAAGCGGAGCACCAACAACCCTATGGTAGTATGCAACCTCTTCCTATCCCAGAATGGAAGTGGGACCATATTACTATGGATTTCGTAACCAAGCTATCTAAGACTCGTCGTCAACATGACGCCATTTGGGTCATTGTTGACCGATTAACCAAATCTGCTCACTTCATTCCCATCCGAGAAACCTATTCTCTGGACCGACTTGCCTAGATCTACGTAAACGAAATCGTTATTAGGCATGGTGTGCCTAAGTCTATTGTCTCCGACCGAGATAGTAGATTCACTTCTAATTTCTGGACTGCTTTGCAAAACGGTCTTGGTACTCGTATCGCAATGAGTACTGCATATAGACCACAATCGGACGGGCAAAGTGAAAGAACAATCTTAACTCTTGAAGACATGCTAAGAGCCTGTGTCATGGATTTGGGTGGTAACTGGGACGATCACCTCCCATTGGTTGAATTCTCCTACAACAATAGTTACCATTCCACTATCAAGATGGCACCGTTCGAGTTCTTGTATGGCAGAAGATGTAGGACTCCAACCTGTTGGAGGGAAACAGGAGAAACTCCTATCGTCGGACCAGCTTTGCTACAAGAAACCAACGAAAAGATTCAACTCATTCGACAATACATGAAAACGGCGCAAGATCGGCAAAAGAATTATCACGATCGCCGTCATAAAGCAATAGCGTTTCAGAACTATGATTGGGTCTACTTAAAAGTTTCTCCGATGAAAGGTGTCACAAGATTCGTAAAGCGAGGAAAGCTATCACCTCGATTCATAGGACCCTTCAAGATACTAGAAAGAGTTGGGAATCCGTCCTATCATTTGGACTTGCCGGAAGAATTATCAGGTGTTCACCCGGTCTTCCATGTTGGTTACTTAAGAAAGAGTCTGGTGCCCGAAAGGGAACCATGGACTGACCATTCAGATATAAAGATTGACGAACGGCTAAGGTTCGTTGATGAACCGGAGTCTATACTGGAAACAAAAGTCAAGAAACTCCGCAACAAGGAAATTAGGATGGTGCTGGTCAAGTGGAAGCATCATCGGGGAGCTAATCATACTTTGGAATCGGAAGCAGACATGAAGACTAAGTACCCAAGTCTGTTTAGCGCAGCATGACTTCGCGGATGAAGTATAGGCGTGGTGGAGCCCATGCTGTAACATCCCAAATTTTAATTATATGTAATTTGCAATTTTAAGGACATAATTATTATGTTAATGGAATTTTGTATCAATTTAAGTTATTTTGATCATTATATCAGTTAAAATATGAAAATACAAAGTTGAGGGGTGTGTTATGCAAATGGGTCAAAAATAGGAATAAAAGAGAGAAACCCTTCATTTTCACCAACATCTTCTCTCACTACACTCTCTCTCTAAAAATCGGTTCTGTCTCTCTACTCTCTCTTCCTCTCGGCTCCATCCAAGAACACACACAAGAATCAACAAATTTCAAGTGTAAAAGTTGGAAACAAGTTGCAATTTAGGAACTATATCTGCTACAACAAACGATTTGAGCTAAGAATCACTCAAAATTCCAATATTTTGATGTTTGGGTTCGGTTTTTATAAGGAACCGAATCATAGATTTATGATGCGAATTTTGTTGCATGTTGGATGTTATTGATGATATGTTTAAATCGAACATGTATGTTGTGGTATACAAAAATTCAGAATCAGATTTGAAGTCTAAATGTGATTTCAGAAATTAAGTGTGTGTTTTAGTGTGTGTGTTCTTCGAGACATGTAGAAAAATGGACACAAATGGGTTGTTTTGGTATACAAATATGATGATATAAGTTAAATGATAGCATATAACTTCATATTTACAGTAATAGACTCAAAACGTGCAAAAATGGTCAAAAACATGATTCTGGAAAATATTGGAAAATTTTCTAAGTATGAACTCGGATTGATGATCCATCCGAATTCGGATCATCAACCCAGTTCGGACCATTAACCATTTCGGACCTAATACAATCCGGACCCCAACCTAATTCGGATCTATAGTAATTTCGGATCACCTTAGTTTTGGACCCTACTAATCCGGATCACCCATTTCGGATCACCTATTTCGGAGCAACCCAATTCGGACCATAGACCCAATTTCGGACCACTTATATTTCGGACCATCCGAATTCGGATGTGGTCCGAAATCATAACCCAATTACATTTAAAATTACAGAATACAATTTTTAAGCAATTACTGACACAAATTCACTATTACACCTACTTTACAGATCATTGTGGTGTTATCAAAACACACATTGATTCAGGATCAAGTCACAAAACCAATCACTGTGAGTTACAGATTGTCATTCGAACATTTATTGTTTTTGCATTCATGTTTATACATTCAATGGCATGTTCACATTGTTCATATACTTCATTTGGCACTCATGAAATGATTTGTTGTTATGATGCACACTCGTACTTGACATGTAACACACATGTAGCTTGCGTTCATTTGAAAGTGCATCTATTTACATCATGCTTGCACTGCATGATCATTACTTCATAATCTGATGCGACCTGGACTGGGGCTGACAGCAGGCCACTGTCGGGGACTGATCATCCCACTCGTTATCCGATCAGGTTCGGCAGATCCCCGATCAGCATTTGAACTGCCAACCCATGCTTGCACTGCATGGTTTTCACTTACACTGAGGCTTACACTGCCGATATTCACATACATTGGGCTTACACTGCCCATGGTTAAGCATTGTTTGTAAAGAAATATTTGTTGTATGCATAATCTGTTATCTCACTAAGCATGTAGCTTACTGTTGACTCACCATGTTTTCAGGCAAAGGCAAAAGTGTAGCTGGACCTTCTACTTAAGCAATTCAATATTTCCCGGAGACTTAGAAGCTATTGGTACTGTAATGTAATAGCTTTGGGCTGGGATTTTCTACTTCTAAACCAATTATGTTGATGTAATAGTTAGACTTTATCACTGTAGACATGTAACTTCATTGCTTTAGTGTGGATTTGCTTAACTCTGATTTAAGTATTCAATTTCAATTATCATATTATTCATTGGGTTGTTTGTTGATCCTGGTGATTTCAATTATATCATTAATTCATGAGGACGTTTCAAGTGATAACTAAACGATACCAACTACCTCCTATACTCCTTTTGTTGATTGGGCCGAAGAGATCCATATGCAACAAATCGAATGTAGAGGTTATGGAATTCTGTGTCTTGGACTTGTGTGCCTTCTTATGTTCTTTGCCCTTCTTGCAAGGTAGACACTTATCCTCAAACTGAAAACTCTTCATAGGCACACCTTGCACCAACCCATTTTTGGTAATATAATTCATCTTTCTCAGGTGCAAGTGTGCCATGCGTCTGTGCCACAAAACCGACTCAGTCTCCGAAGCTTTAGATAACAAACAGATTGGACCCATCGAAGATTCAGGCTTGTTCATGTCGAGCATATAAAAGTCGTTCTTCCTTGGAGCCCTCATCAATATCCACTCTTCAGGTATCTTGAATCCCAGTTTTAGCACCAGCGCCTCAGTATCAGTGAACAGCACTGAATTCTTCCTATCACAGATTTGAGATACACTAATGAGATTATGAACCAGTTTATCAACGTGATAAACTTGATCCAATGTAATTGTCCCATTAGTGACTTCTCCAGTACCAGTGATGGTTCCTCCCTTGTTTCCCGTGAATGATACAAATCCCCGATTCCCACCCTTGAAGTCTTTAAGTAGAATTCTTTCCCCTGTCATGTGCCTAGAGCACCCACTGTCGACGAACCATTTGTTGTTTAGACCTGTGGTTATCTCCTTCACATGAAAGAAAATAGGTTAGTTATCACGGGGAACCCAAGCCATAACTGACTTGGTTATACCATTCTCGTCCACATACTTAAACTCTTTCAAATACCCATCTCTCCTTTCAGGTGACTTGGGTCTTTGAACTGGAGTTTGTTGTGGTTCCGAGTCATTAAGTTCACTCTTTTCCTTTGAGTAGGCAGTTGTTGTGGAGCTCTTGAATAATTATGATTATATTTCATTTCTGATTGATATCCCTGAGCTCTACCCGGTGTGTGATATCTAACAGGAGTGTGTGACCTAACCGAAGTGTATGCTCTGCTAGGTGTTGTGCTCCTATAATGTTGTTGTGGTCCAGACCTAGATTGATTAATGACTCGATTATGTGAATTAGTCCTAATCACTTCTTTTGGTCCACTTTGCACCGGTATTTGTTTCACAGCCGGTTTTGGTGTAGCCTGCACAGTTTTCCCGGTACTCTGAGAACTACTGGTGCTTGCCACACTCGTTGAAGGCTTAGCTTGTTCTGGCTTCCCTGTCTTAGGTGTAGTGTCATCTTCCCTATGCGGACAGTTAGAAGCAACATGCCCCCTCTCGTGACATCTAAAGCATGACATCTTGTCAATAGACTTCTTGCGTGAGCCCTTTGACTTAAGTGTGTCACTAGTGTCTGGTTCTTTTTGTACATCTATAGTGACTGGTTCATCATCCTGATCATTAAAATCAATTTTATGTTTTCCTACAGGTGTTTCACTAGAGGAAGACACAAATTTGACTTTCTTAATCTTGACATTTTTATCAGTCACCTTAGGTGTTATTTCCTTTACAGGTTCAGGCAATGGATCAGGTATTTCCTCTAAGTCTACTGATTTCTCAGTTTTCTCCTGAGGTTGAGGCACATAGTTATCATTAAAAGGTGGAGGAATCTCATGAAATCCTACACCTACAGGCTTTTTAGATTGGTGTTGAGCATCCAAAACTTTCCCTAGGTTCAGACTTGAGTTCCTAAACTTCTCTAGCTTACTATTGGCCTCAGCTACCTTCACCTTAGTTTCAGCTAGCTCTGCTTCTTTGATCTTAAGATCTTTGGTCAAAGCCTCTACATGCTCATACATCAGTTCTAATCTAACACACTGCTCACTCTGCTTGTCTTTTAGAACTATTACATCTTGAGCATCATCCTTAAGTTTATCCCTAAGATCTTGCTTAATATCAATCAGGCTAGCATTATCTGATTTCAGTGATTCATTTAGAGCAGATATATTTTTATGTGATTCTAGTACTAAGTTTAATCTATCATTAGTAGTAGCACATAAAACACATAATTCCTGGAAAAGAGAGAAAGTCAGACTTACCTTTGTATGATCTGATTCAATGTTGGCCATTTGAGCGGCAAACTCCAAAGTCGTCTGATTATCCGATTTCTCCACCCACATCGGACTGTTGTCATGTTGTCTGCTGTCCCCTGTGTTCTGCTCTGTTTCTGCACATCCACTCTCGGTTACTTCAGCCATAAAGGCTCTAGCGTTAGATTCTGGATGAGTGCTCCAGTCATAAGTCCCGTCCAGCTGTCTGTCTGATGTGACATTAGATAACAGACCAGCTATGTTTGCTTGACTAGATGATGTGCCCGGAAGATATCTCTGTTGAGATTGGTTCTGATACTGTCCCTGAGACTGATTCTGCCCTTGGTAATTTTCTACCTTCGGTCTCTGACACTCTCTAGCAAAGTGTCCTAAGCCCTGACAGTTGTAGCATTTGACCTTGGAGTTATCAAAGCCAACCCCTTTGTTATTCAAACTCAAATTTCTTCCCGTGCGTTTGATGAATCGTTTAACCCGTTGGATTACCATGGCCAGTTGCCATTTGAGATCCATCTCCTCAAGATCATCATCGTCTACCTGATCATAATCTTCATCCCAGAGAGCAGGATCGTTTATTTTACCCTGAACGCAGTTTCCGTATGCGGCCACGAATGAAGCAAATAGATTTAAATGCTCTTCGGCCGATTTAGCGCTCATGGGCATCTTAGAGTATCCCTGAGATGTTGATGCTGGTGTTGCCTGATGTTGCTGTTCTTCCGGTCTTCCAAACCCTAAGAAAGCTCTATTCTGTGCGTCGTCAAGCTCTGCTGGTGACGACGTTTCTCCGGTGAAGAATGCTGTGGCTGTCTTCATATCAGCTGCCACTGAAGGTTTCGATTTTCCAAAATACATCGCCGGATTTTGGACTTGCTCATAGTCTATTTCTGCTTTCAGTAACTCGAAGTGATACGCCCTCAGCGTTCCCACCACATCCTCCAGAGATTGAGTATAGTAATTATCTTCATCAAGCTTAATCATAACCACGTACATCGCGCATTTGGCTAGTAAGGCATCTGGAAGCTTATTATTCTTTTCTGTGTCGCTATACTCAATACCGTGACTTTCCAGCTCTGTCAGCAGATGATAAAAGCGTGTGATGGTGTCTTCCAGCTTCTCATCCTTTAAAGCCTTGAAGATCGCAAATTGTTGTTTAAGCAACTCCATACGCTTCCTCCGAACCCTCGGATTACCCTCACACCTCTTTTCCAACGTCTCCCAAAGCTCCTTCGATGTCTTTTGATTGCGGAAAGTGTGCAGTATATCCTGAGGTAACGCCATTCGTATGATAGCGAATGCGCGGTTTTCAGCTTCAAACAGCTTCTTGTCATCGTCCTTCATTTTCGAATACGTGACAACCTTCTGTCGTCCCTCTATCTCAGCGGTCGGTGGAATGTATCCCTCGTCGATACATATCCACATACACATGTCGTTGAAGCGCACAAAGTCGGCAAACCGATCTTTCCACCAGTAATAGTCTTCAAGCTTCATCAGCTTAGGCGGAGTATTAGCTTTCCCGACCTCATGATCCATTTCCAGAAACCGTTGCAAATTTGTCATTATTTCAAAGGTAATTGAATCTGAACTTAATTAATTTAATTCGAAATTAATTTAAAGTAATTCTTTCGAATTTAGGTAAATTCGAATATAATGAAGTTTAAACCCATTTGGGATTAAATTCGAATTAAGTTCGTAAATTCAGTTAAATTCGAAATATGTGACAAATTCGAATGTCTCCAAACTCGAAGGTCCAAGCAAACTCGAATAACAGTCAAAATCGAAATTCCAACAAACTCGAAGCCCCTATTCGACTGTAGCCCAGATTCGAAGCAAACTTGAAGACTCTAAATTCGAAACCACTCTAAAGCAAACTCGAGAGGAGCGTATATTTGGTCAGACTCAAAAATGAGCAAAACCCGAATGACTCCTAACAGATTCGAGTGCCGCAAACTCGAGAAATGGCTAATACCTCGAGTTTTTAACGTTTTTCAGATTAAACCAATATTTTTACAAGTAAAAATATTGATTTCGACAAAAAACGTGAAAAACAACTAAGTATTTCCCGGATTCCAATTTGATAAGCTCGAAAAAAAAGGCAAAGATTTGTGAGATAAACCGTCCAAAAGCGTCAAGAAACCTAGGATGAACACGAAGAACACCCCTTAGGCTCTGATACCACTTGTAAAGTCTTGCACTACACAGATCTATCTAGACGCGACACCGTCAACGAGTGCGGAATCCTTGTTAACGGCTTGACGGATACAACTCTCACACGGAACACGAAGACTATCACAACGCTGTACGGTTGACGACGAACGCACCTACGAACTGATTCTCTCCGAAAGAACACTCAAAACCCTGATAAACTCGAAATCGTGCTTTAGCTTAATCTCTCTCGAATTCTGCAAAAGGCCCTTAATGATTCGAGACTATCCATAATTATAGTGGACCATTCGAGTTTGTCATGGGCCAAACTCGAATCAGGCCCAAGGACCATTCGAGTTTGTCCCCCTTGACATTCTCGAATCTGCCTCACAAAGCACATTCGAACCTACCATAGATTCGAATGTCATTTAATCATAAACTCGAATTTATTCTAAATTCGACTTTCACACATTAAACTTAGATTTGAACTTAGGGTTTAACTTATGTTTGAATTTATCTTTGAACTTTATGTTTGAACTTCTTGTAATACATTACATCAAGTTCAAACACACAATCAATAACTATCAAACATATATAAACACATACATCAAATATCCAATACTTTGTAATATTACTTGAACCAAAATGCTAGTACACTTAGACTGCTATCGTCACACAGGGTGTACCAACAATATATATTCAACACACGGTATTACGTATGGGAATACTGCACAGGGCAAACTCATTTAATTAAGCTTCGGTTGCCTGGTGGTTTATGTAATACATACATGAAATTTATTCTTCATAAATTCAACTCATCTGATAATGTCCATACAATTGTTCTTTTCGCGTAAACCTATGAGCTCACCAACAATTTGTTGACGTATTTTAGCATGTATTTTCAGGTGATTAAGACATTCACATTTATCGGAAACTTTCCAAGGCTTCCGTTCATTTTGGAGTAGCATCATTTTCAAACTCGAAGATTTACTTGCATCTTTCCTGATAAACTAAATTGTGTATTTAAATCTTGGTATTTTAAGAACTATTTACGCTGTATTTTGGTTATGTAAAACAATATTTATATTTGAAGTTAATTTAATGTATTTTTGAAAATGTCCATATAGTGGTCGTTCGTTATGATTATGGTTACGCTTCCCCGACGTCACGCTTCGTTTCCAAACCGGGGTAACGGGGTTTGACAGATTGGTATCAGAGCCATAGTTATGCTGAACTAGGTTGCATTAGTACCTAGACTATAACTGTTACAAAAACTAAACTTTCTTCAAGAACTGTGAACACATATATGGACACTGATGATAATAACATGTCGAATCATACGGTTATTATCCTCTTTGACTCAATGGATGAATTCTTACCCATGGAACCATGAAGCCAAAGTGACACTGAGGTGTACTTTGGTTTAGAAACCCTCCCAGAAGAAATCAATGACGATGTAATGGACTCGTCAAAACACAAGGAGGGCAAATGTGGCCCTGCAGCACAAATTGCTCCACCATCACCACCACGTATTCCATCCTACACCCTATTCAAAAACCATCCTAATGGACCATTGAAGAAGATCACCCCTAGGAAAAGGGTGTGACTGGCACAACGGGAGTCTATCCCGCTACCTGGACATCAGCCAAACCCACCGCAGTAGTGACGGGCAACCATAAGACAGTGGGGATGGATGCCTCACACTCTCCAAGAGTGGAGAAACGAGGAAGGGATCCAAAACCAGTTTGAAGTCAGAACACCATCTTCCTCTCATGTGCCTACACTTACCCAGAAACCTACATAACAAACGATGCCTCAGTTGGTGGCAAGGGCCGCAAGACACGACCTCCAACTCCGACAAATCCACCAGGGGGTCGGTGAGATCTCTGCAAGGATTAAGTAGGAGGCAACACTCCAACATACATTAGGCCAACCAGAATACTTAGGCGATTCAACAAGACAGAACCGACGAATTATGACGGCGTTTAGCAGAGTGCAAAGCCGTAATGCAGAGCTAACCCAAAGACTTAACGCTCTAGAGAACGAGGAAACCCCGGAGACATCTCATACTTAGAACCCTTCTATCATTTTATAGTATTCCTCTAAGTTTTACTATCGAATGTATGTTTAGGTACGTAAGGCTTGAAAATTTATCAGAAAATCCCGACCATACAAGGTACAAAGATTAGGTACCAAGAACTTTAATGAAGAATTAAGTTATAACTACAACTCTGTGTATGAGGAGATAAAGTTATGACTATCTGCCTAAGAAATTTCAAACCCATAGACTTATCCTCTTACCCCATTAGATACCACTTATGCATTTCTACTATTTGATACTGGTGTTGATAGGAGCTTTATATCCACTAAGTTCAGTAAGCAGATAAATTCCATTCTTACACCACTAAGTGACACTTATGCTATTGAGGTTGATGATAGTAAGACGCTTAAGACAAATAAATTATGTCGAGGATGCTCCTTAGAATTAGTAGACCAACTCTTTGAAACAGGCTTGATGCCCGTCAAACTGGGGAGTTTTGATGTGGTCATAGGCATGGATTGACTATCGAAAAATCGTGCGAAAATAGTGTGCAACGAAAAGACGTTTCACATACCCTTAGCCAATAAGAAGGTCCTTACTATCCAAGGCAAAGCAAGAAATACCAAAGTAAGCATCATCTCTAGCATTAGGACCCTGAAGTGTTGAAAGAGAAGGGCCAAAGGAAAAGCGGCTCGAAGATATTCGTAGTATTAATGGTTACCCCAAAGTTTATTTCTTCTAGAACACTTACCTGAACTCCCAACATCGAGGCAAGTCAAATTCAAAAATCGGCCTAGTATTAGGTGCTGCACCAGTGGCTCAAGCACCATGCCGATTAGCCCCATCAGTAGTGTAAGATTCGTCCAACCAACTGTAGGAGCTCTTAGATAAAGGGTTTATCAAACCGAGTTCCTCGCTTTGGAGGAGCTCCAGTTTTGTCCATATAGAAGAAGGATGGAACTTTCAGAATGTGCATCAATTACTGAGAGCTAAATAAACTAAAAGAACCGATACCCACTCCCAAGGATCATTGACTTGTTTGACCAAAGTCCAAGAATCAAGCTTCTATTCGAAGATTGACCTGTGGTCTGGTTATCATCAGGTTAGAGTTGGCAAGAAAGATATTCCAAAGACAGCCTTCAGATTCCGTTACGGTCATCATAAATTCCTATTAATGTCGTTTGGATTAACCAGTGCCCCAACGGTATTGGTGGACCTCATAAATCAGGGATGCAAACCTTATCTAGACAAATTCGTGATTATATTCATGAATGACATTTTAATCTACTCACGAAACAAGGAGGAGCACCAGCAAACATTTAAGACTAATTCTAGAGTTGTTGAAGAAAGAACAACTATAAGCCAAGCTTTCTAAGTTTGACTTTTGGCTAAGATAGGTGAAATTTCTCGGTCACGTGATCAATAGTAAAGGAATCCAAGTCGACCTCGCAAAGATCGAGGCTATCAGGGATTGGTCAACTCCTAGAACCCTCATAGAGATACGAGACTTGCCACTTATTATAAGCAATTAACAAAAATTTCTCAAAGATCACCGGAGCTCTAACAAAACTGACCCGAAAAGACATTAAGTAGGATTGGGGCGAGGATCAGAAGACATCATTTCAGTTATTAAAGCACAAACTGTACATCGCGCTTATTTTATCCTTAAGAAACAAGAAAGTTGTAGTTACTGTGACGCTTCACACAATGGGTTGATATTGAAAATAAGTTCATAGCTTATACTTTATGAAAACTTAAGGTTCACCAGATAAATTACACAACGCATGATCTAGATCTTGGAGTAGTAGTCTTTTTCCTTAAGACTAGGAGACATTATTTGTATGGTAAGAAGTGTACTACACTCACAGACCATAAGAGCCTCCAACACATCTTGAACCAGAAAGAGTCGGATATGAAGTAGTGCCATTGGATGGAGCTAATAAATTGCAACTGTGAAATTCGTTATCACCTGAGAAAAACTAATGTGGTTGCAGACACTCAAAGCCGAAAGGAGCAAGCTAAGCCCTTAATAATACGAGCCCTAGTTATAATCATTCAACCAAACCTTCCTTCCTTAGCTCATGAAGCACAAAATGAAGCTGTTAAGGAGGAAAATATGAAAAATGAAGCCCTTCACGGAATGGATAAACAGTTTGGGATAAGGGCTAATAAAAATCGATATTTCATGAATAGAGTCTGGTTACCCTGTTTTTGTGGAAAAAGAAAGAATGTTATGGATGAAGGATACAAATCAAGATATGCCACTCACCCCGGATTTGATAAAATGTATCATAACCTCAAGGAGCTATACTGGTAACGATTCATGAAGGCTGACATTGCCACATATGTCAACAAATTTCTAACATGCTCCAAAGATAAGACAAACATCATAAACCATTTGAGTAATAGTCGACCGCCTAACAAAATTTGCACATTCCTACCAATCAAGGAGAACAACAGGATGAATAAGCTAGTCCAAACGTACCTCAAGGAAGTCGTCTCCAAACCTGGAGTGCCCATTTCAATCATTTCAGATTCAGATAGCAGATTTAGATCTAGATTTTTGGAAATCGTTACAGAGAGCTTTGGGTACAAAGTTGGACATGAGTACCACATATCACCCTCTGACCAATGTTCAGAATGAAAGAATGATCCAAACCCTAGAACATATGTTAAGAACCTGTTTGATTAATTTTGGGAAGTGTTGGGATACTCATTTGCCTTAGTGGATTTATCAAACAACAACAATCACACACGTCTTAAGGTTGCTCCGTTTGAGGCACTGTACAGACAAAAGTGTGGATCACCCCTTTGTCGAGCCAAAGTCAGGGATAGTCAAGTCATTGGCCCAGAAATCGTACTTGAGGCCACCGAAAAGATAGTACAGATACGGAACCGCCTAAAAGTTTCCCGCGATTGTCAGAAAAGTTATGCAGATGTAAGGAGAAAATCCTTTGAGTTCCAATTAGGAGAAAGGGTACCGATGAATGTCTCGCCATGAAAGGGCGTGATACGATTTAGGAAACAAGGATAACTGAATCCTCGTTACATTGGACAATTCAAGGTCTTAAAAAGAATTGGACTAGTAGCTTATCATTTAGAGCTGCCACCAGAGCTTAGCAGCGTGCACAATACCTTCCACGTATCGAATCTGAAGAAGAGTTTGTTAGAGGAAACACTTGTTACCCCCTTGGAAGAGATCCAACTAACTGATAAACTGCGCTTCATTAAGGAAGCCGGTAGGAATCATGGACCGTAAGGTCAAAGGATTGAAGCACAGTTGTATACCCATCCTTAAGGTCAGATGGAGTTCTAGACATGGACCAGAATTCACTTAGGCATGCAAAGGCCAGTTTAACCAAAGATACCCTCACCTATTCTTAAGTTACAAGACCCATGAGGAAACTAGATAAAATTTCGGGACGAAATTCCCTTAACAGGGGGAGACTGTAACATCCGGCACAAATCCAGGTTAGCAACTATGACCTAATCAGTATTTATTACCATGTTATAACCTAATCAGTGGTCATTACCAATTAATCAAGGTGATTAACAAAGTTCATAAGGAAATTCAAGTCAATTAGAAACAATTTCATCGGTGCGATGAATCGGCAAATTAATTAATCCGATCGATTTGCGATATGATGGATTAATTCAACTAAGTACATAATTAAATTAAGATTAGTAACACTAATCATTCATTAATACACTTACTTAACATTAATTATGCAAGACAAAAATAATTCATGAAATAAAGGCATTCATAAGTATTTATGAAATTACAAAAAAAAAGGAAATACAAGAATACACTTTGAAATACTTTTATACATTAAAAAAAATTGAAAACCCCTTTCTTTTATACCATGTGGCCGGCCACCACATGGTACAACCACCAATTGGTGCAACTTTTGCAAGAGTTTCAACTTCTACTTGATTTCATCCTTCTAAAACATCAAAGTAAGTAAATACTAGCCTATTGCATCTTATATTTATGTTTATATAAGTCTTGCATAATAGATATAATCACCAACAACAACAAGTTTCATAATAACTCAAGTTTATAAATCACTAGTTTTTGTTTTTAAGTTGTTTTCTTCAAATGTGATTATAAATGTATAAACACATCATATAAGTGAAAGTACTATGAAAACAAGTTAGATAAATGTTTTTTATAACTTTTATACAAGTTGTTTTTGGATAAACAACAAGAATCACAAGTTATCTCAAGTTTACGAAATACGGAATTTCGACAGATACGTTGCATCAACTTTGAAAAATCATAACTAATTCATAACTTAACAAAATGAGTTGATTCTTGTCTCAAAAGTTAGATCTATGTTTTAACTAAAAATCTGGAAGTTTTCATAATTTATTATAGAGTTTAGAACCCCCAGATATTATTTGGGAACCCGAAAGTTTCACAGCTCAAAAATGGCCATCATAGCGTTTTTAGCGAGCTTTTTCCCTAACTTAAACACCTCGAAAAATGGCCGTCCTTGACTTAAAAATTTCTTTGTAAATAGTAGTTTAATGTCCAAGAAAACCAAAGCCTAAATCGTTTTGGAGCTTGGTCAAAAACAGCCTCAAAGTAGGCCGAAAAACCTTCAAAAAGCTGGAAAATTATATATATATATATATATATATATAAACTTGACGTTTATAGTGGGTTTTATTTATAAACTTGTAATGTTGGATGATTTAAAACATAACAACATTTATACATACATATTATCATACATGGGAGTCATTAAATCCCTTATATCATTTAGGACTCGGTTAAACGCATCCGGTGTCATCACTCATCAACAACGTAAATCGTCGTTTTTACGCTCATTTTTGCCATCAACATGCGGTGAGTCTTCATAGTCCCTATTTTCACTATCTATTGGGGTGGAAATACATGCACTATTTTCATATGGACATCAAAACTGTTTATTTCTTTTATGTATTACACATGTGGATCCATCAGCCCTCAAATCATGAATCGTCAATTGCATTTATTTGCAAGCGCGAATATATTGTGGATATATCTATCGGGAGTCATGTCCCCCATTCGGGTTAGTCCTAATCGGATAACAGCGGGATGCATATATATTCAACAAACGGTATCACGTATGGGAATACTGCACAGGGCAAACTCATTTAATTAAGTTTCGGTTGCATGATGGTTTATGTAATACATACATGGAATTTATGCTTTATAAATTCAACTCATCTGATAATGTCCATACAATTCGTCTTTTCGCGTAAACGTATGAGCTCACCAACAATTTATTGACGTACTTTAGCATGTATTTTCAGGTGATTAAGACATGCACATTTATCGGAAGCATTCCAAAGCTTCCGTTCATTTTGGAGTCGCATCATTTTCAAACTCGGAGATTTACTTGCATCTTTCCTGATAAACTAAATTGTGTATTTAAATCTTGGTATTTTAAGAACTACTTACGCTGTATTTTGATTATGTAAAACAATATTTATATTTGAAGTTAATTCAATGTATTTTTGAAAACGTCCATATAGTGGTCGTTCGTTATGATTATGGTTACGCTTCCGTGACGTCACGCTTCGTTTCCAACCGCGGTAACGGGGTGTGACATAAGATGCTGCAAAAGAAATCAGTTGCCATCAAGAAGAAGGCATTTGACAAAACTAAGGTCGAGTGCTTTAAATGTGGCAAAACAGGCCATCTATGTAACAACCCAAGCCCACCGGGACAGGATATTGTCCGCTTTGGTCACCCCAACACGGTGCCTCATGGTTTTGTTTTCATCCCAAAACGCGTCCTGTTGGGAGAGAGTCACCTCACCCTTATAAAGGTCTATTGGTTTCTCTCACCCACAAATGTTGGATGTCACAATCCTCCCCACTTGGGGACATAGCGTCCTCGCTGTGCACATTGGTCCGGTGCCCGGCTCTGATACCGTCTCGATGTGACACCCTTGCCACAATAACCACCATTACAATATACCCAGGATTAATCACCAAACATAAATTACATAATGATCTGCATACTTAAATTACAGTGCGGAAGCATAAAAGTACATAAATGAAATAATACAACTTTGTCAAACACCCTACGGTGCTACAAGGTTTCAAGTCTAAGTCTACACACTCAATTAATTTTTACAACATCCAGAATATATTACAAGATTGGTCCCATAATACATTTACCGATTGAGTAGTAGATATCTTCCAAGACTTCACAAACGACCTAACTAGAAGGTCCGGCTGCAGATTTTTATTTTCCTGTAAAAATTCAACAACTGAGGGGTAAACGAATGCTTAGTGAATACACAGATTTACGCATTTTATAAATCTTTATGAAGCCCCAAGAGTAACACCGATGACGAACGTCGTATACTCCATTCGTACACCAAGTACGGATTAAGAGCCGCAGCTCCTTCGAGCCTAAGGCTTGGCATTAAACCAACCATCTGAGACAGACATAACGTCGGGGATGACTTACTGCCTACCAGAACCTCGGAGGGATCAGCTCCGGGTCATATAGCGCAGTAACATCGGAATAAAGATGCGACCCACCGGTCCATCGATAGATGCACAACAAATGAACGGACATGCAACAAGATCAATGTGCATCTAAATCTACGCAAGTTATTAGAATTCCAAACGATAATGAAGCAACATGTCTCAGTAGACAATAGCTAACATAAAGCAGATATAAACATGCGAAATCATATGTACTCACTATGGGTGCGTTAATTAACTTCAATTAATTTTATTTCTCCTCGGGCTTTCAACCGGATCCACAAAGTACCCCACTGTGGGTTAAACAACACCACAAGGGACCTGTTAAGTCAGTTGTAACAAAACATCGTGTCAATAACTGTTTAATTTCATAAAACATAATTTTATAAGTCTTACAACATTTAAACTGAAATTCGGATCCCATGCCCGAATTCGGACCCCACCCGAATTCGGACCCCACTTGAATTCGGACTATCTCTGAGTTCGGACCACATACAAGTTCGGACCCATCCGAGTTCGGACTACATCCGAATTCGGTCCACAACTGAAATTCAACACTTAGAAATTATTTTTCTGTTTTTGTATATCTGAAGTCCGGATCTCATCCGAATTCGGACCAGATCCGAGTTCATATCAGATCCGAATTCGGACCATCCGAGTTCATACTTGTGTAGTTTGTCATTTTTCCAGATTTAATTCCTTCATTTTTGTACTTATCCATAATTTAAAAATAATTTATGCCAACTTAAATACATTTATTTCAAACACTTTTAACACTAATATTAACACTTTTATGTACCAAATCAAATCCTTTTTGACCATTTTGGCACAACAGTCGAACACACACACACACACACACACACACTCAAAACACACACTAAATTCTGAAAATCATACTTTGAGTTTAAATCTGATGCTGAAATTTCATATATAGCTTCCCTATCACTTGATTTAACATATTCATGATAATATAACACATGCATTAACATTTGCTACTCCAAATCTATGATTCGGAATTTGTCAAAACCGAACCAAAAATGCTCATAAATCCAAAATTTAAAGGATTCTTACCTCAAATATTTTGTTGCAGTGTTTGTAGTTCCTTCCTAACAATCTTATTTCAAAATTTCAGCTTGTAGTTCCAATGTTTTTATGTTCTTGACTTGTTGAATGAGAGAGAGAGAGAGAGAGAGAGAGAGAGAGAGAGAGCCGAGATTTAGAGAGAGAAAGTAGAGAGAGGGATAAATGTTTGAAAATGAAGACTTTCATCCCTTTTATTCCACACTTTCAACTCCAGACACATTCAGTCCCTCATTTATCTGATTTTTTTTTAAATTCAGATTTTCCATCTTAATTTATCATCACCAACATTTTTAATTCATCATACTTATATAAATATTGAAATTCACCTAATTATCCCAATTACAATAAATTAAATCCGAGGATGTAACAATCTAGCTGTTGACTGTGTTCTACGGCTGTTGGCTCTTCCTCCAAACCCTACAAGACAAACAAAGACGATGGCTACAGGGTAAGTACCTAATGGGCATGGCTAAGCTGAAAAAATTAGAAGACTTAGTGGCTTCCAACAAGCAGAATGGACTTATGGCTAATACTTGTGACTGGGAGGAGTCTGATTCATCATCTAATGAAGAGGAAAACAACTGTCTGATGACCCACACTGATGTCCCCTCAACAAGAAACTTCAAACAGGACCTGACTGAAGCTGAGGCTCTCAGCACTTTAGAGAACTAGAATCCAACCATGATGTATAAGGTACAAAACTTTAAGGATTACAGTTCTGAAGAAAAAGTAAAAATATTTGATTATTTACTTGTTGATTTAAAAGCTGCTGTAGAGAAGCCTAATGCTTTGAAGATTGAAATCTCTAAGCTAAAAGCTGATCTTGAAACAAAAACTAATGAACTGAGCAGTTTTCATAAGTTGAAAACTGAACTTGATGAAATAAAACACATCAATGTCATTTTATTAGAAGAAAAGATAGAAACTGACTCAAAGCATGCGAAGATAGCTTCAAAAGATTGTTGACTCTTGGTGGCATTCAGCTAAGAGAGTCAGTCAATGTATCAATCAGTAGATTCCTGCTCAAATCTAAGCCTATCTTGGAGGAGATCTTGATACAACAGCTTCCATTGTTGAGATTAATAATCTAGAAAAAGACTTATCCACTCTTGGTGAGCTTCCAAGTACTTTTATCCAAAAAGTAAATGGAAACTTGGTTTCAACAAACAGGTTTGTCAGACCCTAAAACACTGACAGTTTATGTGAAACAGCTACAAACGCTGATGATGGAATGTGTTCCCCATGAAATTAGGCTGCTAAGTGTCTAGCAAGTTCACATAGACAAAAGAAGGGAAAACAAGTTAAAACTACCGCTTTGGGCACTAAACCTGTCAACTAGACAGGACACTGTTCTAAAGCAGATGAATAGAAACCTGATAACCCTTTTGATGCTGAACATTTTGAGAAAAAGTTTTCAAAAGGAAAGCATCCAGTTTTCAACAGGGGTAAGTCTCATTTTTGAAGCAAATTTGTTGCAATTTCAAATAACTTTTTAAATCATAGTGGAAATCTGGTTATAAATGAAGGAAAATTTTTTGTTCAACCCAGAAGTAATGATCTTGTTAATAGGCAACAATCATCATATCTCAATAAAGCCAAAGGCAAGGCCATTGCTCAACCTGAGAAAGCTGGGAATAAGTTTCCCAAACCTGTGGAAGGACAAAAGACAATCAAACTCCCTGTGTTTGATCTCTGCCCTCCCAAAAAGAGGAAAGAGGACACAAGCAAAGTTGTTGCTGTTTTACCTTCCACCCAAGCTGTTGGTTCTTCTAAAACAAGTGAGACTTTGTTAAAACCTGTTGAGAAAACCAACAAAGGTTAACCAGAATGTGTTTCTGGGAGTGCTTCTTCCAAAAAGTCTAAAAAGAGAAATGTTACAAGTGTGGAAAGAAGACTCATATGGCCAAAGACTGTCCTGAAATGGAGGACATAAGGCCTGCTGACACTGCTAGTTCCAACATTGTAATAACCAATAGTGTTGGAAGTAACATTGTCATTGAGGAGAGTATCTCAGCTGATAAAATCCAAATTGGGAATATTAGTGTATATCTTAGTGGTCCATCAACAATGTTGATGAAGAAGGAGAACTCATCCTTATGATGAGTTCCCCTAAAAACTAATATTTTCCCATGACACTCTGCAGGTTAAAAAACACAGCTAGGTTGTGTACTTGGACATCGGCTACTCAGGCCACATGATAGGTTGCATAGATTTGCTGAGTGATCTCAAGCCTGAAAAAGGCCAAAAGGTCACCTTTGGTGACAATGTCCAGGCATTCACAGAAGGATATGGAACCCTTCAAGCTGGTGCTGCAATATTCAACAGAGTAGCCTATGTGTCTGGGCTAAAACATAACCTTGTTTGCATTAGTCAACTTTGTGATGCCGGCTACAAGGTTAACTTTGACGAGCACCTGGGATACATACTAGATCCCCAAGGCAAATTTGTTCTATGTGCACAAAGAAAGAAAGTTGTATATGTTGTGGATATGAACTCTGCTGATCCAACAACTGAAACTTGTTTCTTCTCAAGGAGCAATGCAGACCTCAGCTGGTTAAGGCACAAAAGGTTATAACACCTGAACTTCAAGAATATCACCAAACTCTGTAAGAAAGAGTTAGTAACAGGTTTGCCTTCTATAACTTATGTTAAAGATAAACCCTGCACTGCCTGTGAGAAGGGTAAGCAAAGGAAAACATCTTTCAAATCCAAACATAACTTCCCTATTGATACACCTCTCTTCTTAATCCATGTGGACTTGTTTGGACATGTCAGTGTCCCAAGTCTAGGAGGTAGAAGATACACTCTGGTAATGGTTGATGAGTTCTCCAGGATTACATGGGTGATCTTCCAAAAGATCAAATGAGAGGCTGCCAGAGAGATTATTGGATTCATCAAGAAGATTGAAGTTCTGAACTCTGCCCATGTCAAGCAGCTTAGAAGTGATCATGGTGCTGAATTCAAAAATAGTACTCTTGAGGACTTCTGTGAGGAAAGAGGGATCTCTCAGAACTTTTCAGCTGTAAGGACTCCATAACAAATTGGAGTTGCTGAAAGGAGGAATAGAACCCTCATTGAAGATACTAGAACCATGTTGTGTGCATCAGGTTTGCCTTCATCATTTTAGGCTGAAGTTGTCAACACTGCCTGCTTCACTCAAAACAGATCCTTAGTGCTGAAAAGATTCAATAAGACTCCATATGAATTAATCAAAGGGAGAAAGCCAAATATAATCTATTTCCATGTGTTTAGATGTCCCTATTTCATCTTGAATCAAAGGGACCAGCTGGCCAAATTTGAACCAAATGCTGATGAATGTGTCTTTGTTGGATACTCAGCTGTTTCTAAAGCCTACAGAGTATACAACTACAAAAGAAAGGTGATAGATGAATCTATCAATGTCACCTTTGAGGAGTCTAAGAATGCTTCTACCAAAGCTGTTCCTGAATCAGTTTCAGGAGAGTTCAGCTTTGATGATCTTATGCATTCCATTGAGGAGGAAAACGACTCAAAAGCTTCCATCTCACCCAGAGTGGAACCTGTTAACCACAATGGGCATGATGATGATTATATTAGTAGACCCTGTGTGAATAAGTGTACTGATATAGTTAATGCACCATGTACAGAACCTATCAATGCTGATTTCCCTGGATCCTCTGCTGATGTGTTCAACAATAATGATTCATTCTTAATGGGTGAACATGCTCAAGACTACATCAGTGTGAATGAAAATATTGAAAGTTGTTCTAGAAGACCTAATGAGAATGAAACTGATACTGGAGAATCTTCATTGGAACATGATCCTAAGTGGATCAGGTGTCACCCTAATGATCA
Organism: Centrapalus pauciflorus; assembly: GCA_020465985.1. Lineage (NCBI taxonomy): Eukaryota > Viridiplantae > Streptophyta > Magnoliopsida > Asterales > Asteraceae > Centrapalus > Centrapalus pauciflorus. Next base: position 145,237 of record JAANYP010000621.1, on the reverse strand, counting down.
AAGAATTGGTGACATCAACAAAGGGGTGCAAACAAGATGAGACAACTTAAAAACTTTTGTATGCTATCTAGATTTGTGTCCATGATGGAGCCAAAGAAAGTGGATGATGCACTAAAAGATGCCAATTGGATCACTGCCATGCAAGAAGAGCTCAATCAGTTTGAGAGAAACAAAGTGTGGAAGCTGGTCCCTGTTCCTAAAGGTAATACAATAATTGGCACCAAATGGGTTTTTAGAAATAAGATAGATGAGCAAGGTCATGTCATTAGAAAATAAGGAAAGACTAGTTGCTCAAGGCTATAGGCAAGAAGAAGGCAAATCATTTACTCCAGTGGCCAGGTTAAAAGCAATTTGTTTGTTTCTAGCCTACGCTGCTCATAAGAGCATGAAGGTATTTCAAATGGATGTGAAGAGTGCATTTTTAAAGGGTAAGCTGCAAGAAGAAGTCTATGTCAAGCAGCCTCCAGATTTTGAAAATGAACATCATCCAGGTTTTGTCTATAAGTTGGACAAAGGCCTCTATGGTCTAAAACAAGCCCCTAGAGCGTGGTATGACACTCTTACTAATTTCCTTATGAGCAATGGTTATTCCAGAGGTAAAGTGGATACCACATTGTTCATAAAGAAGGTGAAAACTGATATTATGCTTGTTCAAATTTATGTGGATGACATAATTTTTGGTTCTACTAATGAACAGTTATGAAAGAACTTTTCACTGCTCATGAAATCTAAATATGAAATGAGCATGATCGGTGAACTTACTTTCTTCTTAGGATTACAGGTTAAACAAACCTCAAATGGAATTTATATAGATCGAAGAAAGTATACATTGGATCTTTTGAAAAAGTTTAAATTAGATCAATGTTCTCCGATCAAAACCCCAGTGCCAACCAACGTAAAGTTGGATGCTGATGCCTGCGGCAAAGCTGTTTCAGTAGCAGCTTACAGAGGCATGATTGGGAGCTTGCTATACTTAACAACTAGTAGACCAGATATTATGTTTGCTACTTGTTTATGTGTCAGGTTTCAAGCTGATCCAAAGGAATCACTTCTAGCTGCTGTGAAAAGGATTTTTAGATACCTAAAGGGTAGACCAGGCTTGGGTCTTTGGTATCCCAAAGACTCCTTAAACTAATAGGTTATTCAGATTCTGATTTTGCAGGTTGCAGGCTAGATCAAAAAGCACAACAGGTGGATGTCAACTCCTTGGTGGAAAGCTGATCAGGTGCAGCAAGAAGCATAATTTTGTTTTAACTTCTACTACAGAACCTGAGTACATTGCTGTTGGAAGCTGCTGTGGGCAGATTCTATGGATACATCATCAGCTTGAGGATTATGTCCTTGTATATAGGAAAACTCCTATTCTATGTGACAATACGAGTGCCATAGCTATCTCCAACAATGTACTCTTCCACTCTAGAACAACGCATATTGAGGTCAGACATCACTTCATAAGGGATCGCATCCAAAAAGGTAATGTCGAGGTAAGTTTTGTTTACACAGAAGAACATCTTGCAGACATTTTCACCAAACCTATTGATGAAAACAGGTTCAATTACCTTGTAAGCAAGCTGGGTATGTTAAATAAGATTAAATAAATGTCATTGATGTTCAAAAGTCACTTGTGCAAATCTGTCAAAATTTCACAGAACAACTTGGACAGAATAGGTTTTACTTGTTCTGTACTTAGCCAGTTTTTGAAAATTTGGACAGCTTGGACATATAACAGGCTTACAATATAAGTTTCAAACTCAAGACTGTTCTGTTATACAAACTCTCAACCTGCTCACTCTATTACTCTGCCATACAAGGCAATGCCCTATAACCTGTTCAGCTATTGAACAGGTTTCACAATGAAACATGTTCTCATATAGCTGCACAGGTTTCATGAACAACTTACAGGAATGATCAGTGCTTGATGAAACCTGATAATCACAGATTTGGACAACAGCTTAGAACATCAGTTTTTATTTAACATTACTTCACATTAAAGTAACTTAAATTATGTATTTATTTATCTTAATTACCTGCGGATAATGTATATTACGTGTGTTAGTAGTTATAAAGGTCAAGTTGGTCTGAAAAACGTGCTGACGTGATAAACCGTTCCATTTTCCGTTAGTAACATTTCAAATCAACCGCCTAAACCTTTCTATCTCCTACTCACTCACATTCGAATCCTATAAATACCCAAATCACTGTTTCATCATCTTCTTCTTCTCTACTGCCTCCATAACCACCTGATAAACCCTAAAAAGACTTAGTGTCCGAACTTGTGCATTTACTCTAATCTCATAAATGGCTTCCCAAAATAACCCCTTTCTCCCTGTGTTCGTTGGTGATGATGTTGAGAAGCACCCTTCTGTCAACACCATGCTCATAATCAAACCCAACAACTACATTGCAAGCTTCACCATTCCCAAAAACTATATTGGGAATGGTTATGAATCTATGGTGGAGTTTCTGCAAGCCCATCCTCTGCATTATGCTATGACAACCTCTCCTGGTGTCATGTACTAGGATATTGTCTATGAGTTTTGGTACACTTGCTCATATGATCCCTCTACCGAAACCATCAGGGGAACCATTCTCAATGACACTCAAACGGTTAAAATCACTACTGCTCTTCTCAGGAAAGTACTTCATCATCCAGTCGTTGAGACATATGACAATCCTCAGCCTGAGGACGAACAGATGGGCAATCTGCTACGCTTCTGTGGTGTAGTAGAACCAAAGGTTGGTGCAACCTTGTTCAAAAGGGATCTCTCCCCAACTTACACTTTCCTCTTCGCCTCAGTGGTGATGAGTCTCAGCTGCAAATTTGGTTCATTTGACCAACTCAGCAGGTATGAGATACCTATAGTCCTACAGCTTGTGGATGGGACTACTCTGAAAATGGCAAGGTGGATATTCCTGAATTTGAGGAACCTGGTGCAACAAGAGCAGCATCCAGCTGCTATCAGATACCCGAGGTTTTTGAGCCTCATCTTCAAGCACATTTGTGGTGAGCATCTTTACAACTCCCAGCCTCTCTTGAAAACTGCTGCATTTCCTGTCATTGGAAATAGGGTATTCTATACCCTGGTACTTGAAAATGAACCTCCTTTATCAACACCAATGAGGAGGTTGGTTGGTTTGGTGGAAGGACCTTCTACTCAGAAGGTGAATCCAGTCACTGCTCCCAAAGGAAAATCCAAATCAAGGCCTAAAATGGTAAAACGTGCCTTGAAAAAAAGTGTCTGCAAGAAGGCTAAAACATCTAAGTCTGTCGCATCATCCTCAATGGCTGAGGGAGAGCAGGCTGGTCACCCTGGTTCATCCGTTGAACATGAAGTCTTTATGGCTGGTGCCTCCGTGGCACCCAAGACTATGCAACAGGAACAACCTTCTGTTTCTAGCCTAGTCTCTCCACCAGTCCAAACAGAACCCCAAATCACCTCTTCCCAAGATACATCCTCCACATCCTCTCTCACAACCTATAACAGGCTAAAAAATAAATCCTTAGACAAAAAGAAACCCTCCTCTCAAACAAGCCCCTCTGACCCCTCCCAACAGGAGTCAGTTGAAAAAGAAGCAACCCCTGCTGCTTTTGCTTCTCCTATTCTTGGAGTAACTGCAGCCAATTTGGAGTAGGCTTCACTCCAATCTAAGTCAACCCAAGTCAGCCTACACCCTCTGGTTCCTCACAACAGGAACCAGTTGTACAAATAAAGACTACCACATCCACTATCCCAGCCTCCCAAAAGGCTGAGGATATTGAAAGACAGGAGTTCACTCCACTCCATACTGAGTCCACACAGTCTCCACCTCATATTTTTTCAACACAACCTGAGTCTGCACGAGGTGCCAAAGCTGCTGGAACAGACCATCCAGCAGATCAGCCTCCATCTTTTGTTCCTCATGACACAGCTGTTGAAGGACAAACAACCCAAGCTGATGAACCTCAGGGAATGGAACATCGCTCTGGTGAAGCTGCTCCCCAAGCACAAATTCCATCATCAGCCTTCACCACTAATGATGTTGAAATGCATATCCCCTCTCCCCATGAAGAGGTGCCTGCAAACCAAGGTAATACTGAGGGAACCAGCCAAGGTCTTGATGAAGGTGCTACAATTCCAGTAACATCTGAAAGGACACTATCCCCCATTGCCTCACCTGATCATGCAGCTACAGCCACTGCTGAAGGTCCCCTTGATCCTTCCAAGCTGGGCCACTTAACTTATGCCCAGGCTATGGAATTGCTTTCTAAAGTATCCCTACCATCACTTACTGACCCCCAAACTTCACAATGCTCACCATCACACTCATCCACATACACACAATCCAACGCTCGTGAAATCCCGGGTCGGTCGGTCCTCCATTCATCCGACCGGAGGTGTGGATAACGAGGCCACCTTCACAATAGTTTCTAACCTACTAACGTAAAGCAAGAGAGTAGGTCCAATAGTATAAAAAAACAGTCAACCCATACACCTTCATCTGCCAAAGAACTCTCTTTCAAGGACCAGCTTTCTGTGTTGTCCAACAAAGTTGGTTCTTTGGAATCTTTCATGACCTCCCTTCCATCCATTATTTCAGACTCTGAGTTTGCTAAGCTTCAGGGGTTTCTTGATTCATTCAAGACCTCCTTTCCAGCCCTTGCTCCCCAATCTGATCATTCTTCTCATCTGGTGGCACTCACTGCCCAGCTGCAACCACTCTCCTCCTCCCTATCTTCAATACATACTCAAGAACAGGACTTTATGTCCAGCCTGGCTGCTGTTTCCCAACAGTTGTTAGGTCTTGCTGAAACCTATTCAATCACCATACCATCCACACTGGCTTCTCTACATACCTTGGTGGTATCTCTGTGAAATTCTGTGGCAGCAAACTTTGATGATATGCATGAGTCCCTTGAACTTACTCTTGCATAACTTCAGAGATTAGTGTCCACAAAAACTGATAGGGCTGGTATTTCCCAGCTTTCATCTTTTGCCACTTCTCATTCTTCTTCTCTTCAAACTTGTGTTACCCATCTGGTAGAAATTAAGGACAACCATGCTTTCTTAGTGGATAGCCTGGTTGGTTCAAGACCTGTCGCCAAACCTGCTGCTGTTGAGCCTGTTGGATCCGTTTCTTCAGGCAGACCTAGTGTTGAAGGCTTTGTGCCATCTCTTTCAAATGGGGAGAAGTCTAAATCTACCTCGAAGACAATGTCTAAGGGGGATAAATCTTCATCTCCCTCTAAGGAGAAATCAACATCATTAACCCAAGCAGTAGGACAATTACAACCTGGTGTTGCTGCATGTACTTTAACTGTCTCTACAACCACTGCTCCATCTACTCAGGTTGGATCTCCAAGCCCTATACCATCTAAGGGGGAGGAATCCATTCCTGAGGACAGGCCAAGCAGAAGGAGACATTTTATTCTGGAACAAACTAAAGAAGAAGAAGAGGAAACTGAAGCTGTTCTAGCTAGAGCAGCAAAGGGGAAAGGAAAAGGCTCTGTGGACACTAACTCTCTCAAATTTGCTCAATTAAAGTTTGACAAATCTCAGGCCAAGGATATGGGCATTCCACTAGAGACTTATTATAAGTGGAAACAAGAGCAACTTTAGAGTCTTGAAAGAGAGAAAAAGGATGAAGCTTCTGCTAAAGATTCTAAATCCCTTGCATACAAGGAGGCAAGAAAGACAAAAATTCCCTCCTTGGATGTTCAAAGAAAATTGATAGAAGCTGCAAGTGAGTCTGTGGTTCGTAAAGAGGGAGACAAGGAACAAAGTGCACAAGTCTTGGTTACCAAATCAAAGCCTGTATCCTCATCAGCTAAAGCCCAAGTCCACTTTGATAATATGGCAAGAAAGAAATTCTTTGATGTTGCAAATAGAATACTTGCCAAGGAAACAATTGTCAAAGTTGTCCCGGTATCAAGAAAAGGTAAGCAGTGGAGACTTCAAATTACAAGGCACGATACTGATGGCCCTGAATTAGAAGCCTATGAGTCTACTGATGTTGGCTGCATGAGGTATAGGGAATGGGTTGAATTGGCTGTTGCCCTGAGCAGATTGAAATCTGATACTGCTAACGCTGTCAGGGCATATGTTAAGACACAGATGGAAAAGGTGAAAGACGTGAGCTTGATTCCTGAAGAACAAATCAAGGGTACCTCACTGGTGGAACCCAAGACTAAGCCTAGGAGGAAGAGAAAGGATACAGAGCTTGAATTGCTCACTATTATGATTGAACAAGGGATGCATGCTGTTGAAGTCAAAGAGGTAGATCACAGTCTACCAAAATGAGTTGAGTCTGAAGAAGGAAAATTCATAAAGCCTGAGTTAGGGGTATTCTTTGTAGACCCCATATCAAAGAAAATGTGTTTCCAGAGGGCATCTGATCTTCATAAGGCTGGTCTCAAGCCGTTCATAGCATTCAAACTCTCCAATGATTTTGATTAGCACTCAAGATCTATCAATCATCAGGGAACTACTCAAAGGCTTCTATGAAAGAGGAGAACTTCAACATCCTGACTTCATGTTCCTTAGACACAAAGTAGAATAAATTGATGAGACTATGGAACATTACCAACACCTGATAGAGCAAAGACAACAGCTTGAAGGCCCATCTACTGGTGAGTAGATAAAGAATGGAAGCTGTCCATAAGTTGGATAGGCTTGCCATTACTTGCTCCCAACATCAACAGTCCAAACTTGTTGAAATTTTCTTCTTGTACATATGTTGTACTTTATTACATCAGTTGTAATGTATCTCAGTACATCACTTGTACTTCTGTAAAAACATGTGTTGTTTAAATCAATATCAGTATATGTATAAACTGATCTTTTACTTTACTTCAGTGTTGTATTCCCATTTCAGCAAATGTAATGTAAAAATATATAGTGATCATTGATATAATCAGCTTAGACTTATTATTGCAAATAGGTGGAGATTGTTAGGCACAAAAAGGCCTCAATCAAACATGCTCTATGTCATAGGGGGAGATTATAAATCAAACCTGTTTAATACACTTAAAATGTATAATTTAAGGCCTGCTAATGTCTTGTTAAAACCTGAGAAGTGATTTGCAATATTAGTCAAATCTGCTCACCCTGTTACATTAGTTGTAACTTAGGCAGATTGCACAAGCAGTCCTATTCTGTTGGACAGGCTGCACATAAACTGTCTACGCTGCTCATGCCTGTTGAGCAGCTTGGACCAAAACAAAGTGTTCTGTTCTTTGTGAACAGAACCTATTCTTTGTGAAACGGTTATACACTTTATGGAATTTGTTTCCATGTCATCATGTATCGTCTAGGACTAAAAAGATCAGTTTGCAAGTCGAAGACAAAGTGGAACATCATAAGCTGCTTACACTGCCCAAGTTGTTCTGATATATGAAGATATAGTGGATATTTGAAAGATGTTACAGACCATTTCTTATATCAAAATGGCTATACAAGAAGAGGAAAGGATTAAAGTTTACATTCCTCTTTATGGTAAAGCAATCTGCAACAGAGACAAAAAGGAAAAGACAAAGATTTTACTACACAGGGACAAATGTTGTTTTGTCAGAATGTGCAGAAAAGCAGTTTTGTCTTTTTGGAAAGGCACTCCACTATCTCTGCATCTAGTGAGGAAGGTTCACCAGAAATCTCTGAGATAGTATAAAAGGAAGTTTCTAAGGAATGTGAGATAACCAAGGGAGAGATATCCAGAACGTGCAAAGAATTGTGTTTTCATGCATGCAAAGTCTGCTTAGAAAAGAATAGTTGAGTGTGTCAAAGCTGTTCTTGTTCAAGTTGTTTGTCTGTCTTGTAAAATCAGTGAGTACATATTAGTGAGTGAATTCATTGTAACTAGTCTGAGTGTGTCTTAGATTAGTTGTCTATCTGTTGTTCTGTCATCCTAGTTTGAACCATTCCGCAGTTCAAACTTGTTTGTAATTAACATTTGTTGATGTATACATTCAAACATTGAGAAAAGTGTGTTAAGTTTTTAAAAAGCTGTATTCACCCCCCTCTACAACCTACAACAACATACTAGGGAAACCTTTTGGGACCTACATTTGACATATATGTCGCTTTTATGGTCCAACCAACGACGGTAGACCTACCCAGGATGCAAACCACAATGTAGTTTGTGTGGGTGAGGGTCTTTAGGTATCTTAGTTTAGAAGTGTCAATTATCACAGGATACTAACAAGGTCGAGCACATGAAAAATGTAATTGAGATGGCTATCTTGACAAGAGATGGTGATGCATCATATCATGCTTTCACTATAAAGCTGACTTAACATTATTTTTTATGCCTAGAACTTATACATAGAACTTATTCCTAGAACTTAACATGAAAATATAGACATCATACATAATTATGAATTAACACACATAACTTGTATCAATAAAGCCTCATCTATTACAATTTACTATCCATTACATATCTAGACTACTATAGTCACATAGGGTGTAACAACAGACTCCCCCTTGACGATAGCTTCTAGTAAGGTATTCATTAGTCTACAGAACTAGGCTTATTCAAAGTACTACCTGCATGCAGTCCCTGCTTCACACAAACTTTAACAACAGTCTCATACTTCCTGCCTTCAGATCTCCAGCCTTCATGATAGAAAATTGGCTGATCATGAAGCTTCTGCAGGTCATCCTTGGACAAGTTGACAAGGTGCAAAGGATCATATACGTTCAAAATTGTCTTTTCGTCTTGATCTTCCATTACTGCCTCGCCTGTCTCGTTAACGATATACCACCACTTCATATTACTCAAGCCATTTTGTGGCATTGGCTTTAAAGGAACTTTCTTTAGACATCTGACTGGTTTGTAAACCATCTTAGCCCATGGTCTCCCAGTAAGTGGATCTACTCTGGTTTCATCCACCACTCTTTTACCAGATCTTGGCTTAAGCCTTTCGAACCTTCCAGACCGACCTTCTTTTCTGATTATTCTTGTTAACACTTCAACATATTGGTCGTCTCCCAGGTTGATCAATTCTTTCCAGGCCAATTCTTTCACTTCACATTTTGGTAATGAATTGAAGTCTTTCAGCGTTCTTCTCAAGTATTGCAGCCCATCTCTCCTTTTCAGTACAAAAAGCTGCAGTTGTCTGTCAAAGAACCAGCTAAGAATGCCTCTTGATAGCTTGCCTGGACTTGGCAACCGCATCTTCCTCTTTACTGCCAAGACAACCTTCTTTTCTTATTTTTTAAACCATAAACACCTTTTCTCCTCATTGGATAGCTCCCTGTCAGCTGCATCAGATTATGATTCGTCATTATCTGCAGATTTCAGCAAATCAATGTCTATCACATTCTGATTCTTGTTCTCATATATCTCCGTGACAGGCTGCTTTCGAATGAAATCTTCAACAACATTATCATCTTCATCTTCTAATACTTCATCATCGGATTTCAAGTCTGGAACATCCTCAGGTATGCACTCTCCTTCTTCAAGTTCTTCCTGATCTATGAAATCTTCAAACTCAAATATGATTTCATCCTCATCATCCAATCCGGCCAAGGTTCCTATCATTTCTTGTTCAATAAACTCTGAAGCTTTTGGAGCCTTGCCTTTTTTTGAGCCTGAGCCTGACGATCCAGACTCCCACTGTAGTGTAGCTTGCTGAGCAGTCCCTTTTGCAAGATATGCTAGCTCACCTTCTTTTTGTTGAGCACTAGGGTCATCTCCTTCATCGTCTCTCTCGCTCTCGCTTAACTCATCACCCTTACAGCTAATCTCCCCCTGAGCAGCACGATCTTTCAAAATCTGCTCCGTGTGGGACTTAAGAGTTGCTATCTGTACCTGTTGATCTGCTACAGTCTTCTGCAAGTCCCCTACAGTCTTACGCAAGTCTACGTTGTCAAGATCTAATAGTGTGTTGTGCTGTTGTAGCTCATTCACTGCTTGGGATAGCTGAAAGAGTTGGATTGTTTGGAGATCAACTTTTGTTTTGAGTTGATTGAATGATTGAGAATCTGTGGTAGTGGATGATGCTGGAACGGAAGCTGATATTGATGGAGCTGTTGTGGATGTGGATGGAATGGCAGTTGTGGCGCATGAAGCGGCAGTTGAAGTTGATGGAGATTCTCGCTAGCCGTTGACGTTTGGCCCATTGCTGCCTTGTGATCGACGTCTCTTCTTCCAAAACAAAGTCTTCATCTCTTTCATCTTCATCTCTGAGAGCCAGGACGAGTCATTTTCCATCGGCTCACAACTAGCCAGAGCCATGTGTTCCAAAAGATGTTGTTGGATTGGCGGCTTCCCTTAAAACATCTTAAGATGTCGAATCTGATTCTGATTCTGATGTAGACTCTTGCTGACCTTCTGTTCCTTCAGTCGCTATTACTGGAGGCTGATAATCATCAATATCCCTGAAAATATCGTCCAAATCTGAAGGCGGTTCCAAAATGTTATGAACCAGCTCCTCAGTTATATTCTCCTGAGCTGCTGATCCCTGGGCAAAAATTTCTTCTAACGTCTGTAATCTTGGGTCAGACTGGGGTCCCATTGTGCATGCCTCAGCTACTACATGCGTTGTTTGGGGTGGAGGTACTTCTTGAGCAATCGGTGCTTGCTGAGTCAGTGCTCGTTGTTGAGGCTCATCAATTATCCATTCATCTCCTTCTGGAGCTACAAAATCTGGATCAATGACTGCGCCGAATAAAAGAGTCACTTGAGGTCTCACTTGTTCTGCCCTTCTAGCATTGTGGGATCGACAGTCTGCAAAAATGCGCTTATCAATGGCAGCTATTGCAACTTGTTCTGGTAGCGCTGGTAGTTCTGGCAAAAAATGGCTTATGATCATCTTTATGAATCTTGGGTACATTAAAAATCTTTCGCGGGCTGGAGCAGTGATTTGATGAACAAACTCCACAAAGAAAAACCATGAAAAGCTGAACGACTTGTTGTAAACTAACGATATAATCCCAGACTGCAGCTTGGAGACCATCGTGCCAAGACCGGCCTTCTTTGGTGCAATCATCACATGCATTAGGTATCTCCATTGTCCAATAACTCCACTCTTTACATAGGAGGCTTTCGAGATGTCCTCAGCGTATCTCATCCTTAGAAAGGTCGCTTGCCTGATGGGTGCCGGAAAGTCTATGGGGCCATCTTCCTGATCAGTTGTGCCCTACTGCAGAATAGTTCTAAATGATCCACTGAAAACGAGATCGGTCGTCCACCAACTGTAGCCCTCAGAAGCGTTGGAACTGCAGAGGTGTCCACTTGCAATGTTTGCTAGAATTGGCGGACATACGGTAGAATGGTCATCGGATTATGCGTCAGAGCATACGCGACCCTTGATTGAGATAGATAGGAACTCCAACATCTGTCGGTATGGCTGAGCCTCTGCTTGTTGAAGGTTCACCGCCATGATCATATTGTGCTTGTTATAAAATGCACGATCGGCCATTTCTGCACACATATCAAACGTTTAAAATGTTAGAAATAAATTTTGGAAAAAAATTTAATTTATTCGAACTTGATTAAGTTCGAATTTAATCATCTTTGAACTTTCTTAAATTCGAGAGAAATTCCTTTGAACTTACTTAAGTTCGAACAGTCTTTAGACCTTCGAACTTATTTAAATTCGAGAAACATTTTCGAACATGTCTGTCTTCGAACTTATAGATATTTTAAACAAGTTCGAAGACTTGACAAGTTTGAAACTTGTAGAACAAGTTCGAAGTCGTCATTTTAAACATCAATCTCATGATTTAAACCCTTTTAGACATAAATGACTAATGAACCTAGTCCTAATAGGTTCTAATCATGTTTATTGATGATTTATTTCAAGTCTTATAACCTAAAACTTAGTGAATTAAGCCACCTAGTTTTTTTGTTATATTAAACTCAAAAATTATGATTTTTATGCCCTTAAAAGTCCTAAATGACACTTACTTAGTGATTGATGATGTAAATCGACTAAGTCTATGAGTATGTTTGAGGTACTGTTGAAAGATTCAAGGAATGATTCCCAAAATCGAGAATAGAGATTATGTTCAAGATCGCCTATTATGTTCATGAGGGTAAGTTCAAGAGTAGATGCATTAAATTAACATTGTTGACCTATTTATATCTAATATGCTTCGAACTTACGTTAAGTTCGAACTTCTATTAAGTTCGGACGTGACTTCGAACTTAACTGTTGTTCGAACTTAATTGAAAATTTTTGAATAAAATCCAACTTTTTCAACCTTTTCTTTTAACGGATGTATTTCAACTTTGCGAGACATTCACACTAAGTAACTGATTATCACGCAATTTTGTTTCTCCAACTAAAAATGCATCCTAGTAACTTTGACCTCGTTCCTATTTATTATTAAAAATAAAATGATCTAAACTTGTAAACATAAAAATGAAATTATATTAAAATAACATAAAATAAAATAAGGTAAAGTTAAATTAAATAAAAAAGAAATTAAATTGCAATAATTGAAGGATAAAAATACACTAACTGAATATTTTTGGGAGATAGTCTAAGAAGGTTCAATCAGATAGCGGTGTCAACGCACTTTCAGTATTGCACTCACACTTAGGAATTTTTTATTCCTTTGATTGCTTGTCGTGACATACATTCCAAGTCGATTGTCGGTATGGTTTTTCATTTAAATATTCAACACCTGGGAATTTTCTTTGGCCTTTTTATTAATCAAGAAGCTACATTACATCTCCCAAACTTAGACATACTTCTATGATCAAGGCAGACACACAATGACTATGACTTTTTAGTATTTGCAAATTATCTTTAAAAGGCAAACGTCCGAAACAGGTCTGTATTTACATACAACAAAGTGTCTTAGTTTGTCTTAGAGTTATTCTCATGTTAGCAAGACAGTGGTGACAGGTCTGTACTCACGTACAACAAAGCGACTTATCTTGCTAGTTTAAGTCAAAACAGCGGTGACAGGTCTGTACTCACGTACAACAAAGCGACTTATCTTGCTAGTTTAAGTCAAAACAGCGGTGACAGGTCTGTACTCACATATAACAAAGCGACTTGTTTTGACTTCCTTTTCTATACAAATCTTTTTCCTTCTTTGTTTAAGATGTATTTTGATGAAGCTATACATCCCCCAGATAAATTTGCATACCTCATTCATAATCATTGTCTGTATGTCTCTAACATAGAAATTAAGACCTTTTGGTCATACATCTAAGTTAGTTACACATATGACATTTTCTTGATTATTTTATTAGCTTTAAATGCTTCATGTCTTATGCCTACCAACATATCAGACAAGGATAGGTATATCACTTACATTTTATGGTGCATTATGTGTGAAAGTTTAATACTTAGAGCTTGTTAGACTTTGCTAATTTTCGTCACTTTGAACCTATGACTCTAAGACTTCTCTCATTTTTCAATATTCTCTTTTTTTGAAGAATTTTTTATTTTTTTAAGCTTTTCTCTTTTTTTTTTTTTTTTTTTTTTTTTTTTTGTTTTTCAATTTTAAGAAAAGTAAAGTAACAAAATAAACTAATAACTTAAAACTTTAAAAGAAAGAAAATCTACTAAGGTCAGGTTACTCTGGATTACGCATGCCACTCAGTTGGACTAACAATTCAAAGCATGATCTATCAAATGCTTTTGTGAAAAAATATGCATTATTGTCTTCAACTTTTACCAGTTTAATCAAGTTTTTCTCAGCACAATCACGTATAAAATGATGTCTTATGTCTATGTGCTTAGTCTTACTGTGTTTATCTGGATTATTTGTTATGGCAATAGTTGACTGATTGTCTATCCTAATGGGAGTATGAGTATAAGTCAAACCGTAATCCCGCAATTATTGTTGAATCCACAGAACATGTGAACAGCAACTACCAGCAGCTACATACTCGGCCTTGCACGTTGATATGACTACCGAATTTTTTTCTTGCATTGCCAGGATACTAGCATCCCTCCAAGGAACTGACAACCTCCAGTCGTTGACTTTCTGTTCAAGCTGCACCCGCCATAGTCTGAATCCTTGTAAGCCTCTAATTCCAGATCTCCATCAGCATGATACCAAAGTCACAGCTTCGGTTTTGACTTTAGGTATCTTAGAATCCGCTTCACCGCTTTCATATGCATCTTCTTTGGGTAAGCTTGAAACCTTGCACAAATACACACAGCAAACATTATATCAGGTCTAGAAGCAGCTAAATACATAAGTGACCCGATCATGGCCCACTATAAAGTCGGATCCACATCAATATCACTATCTGTACCCGGTCCGAGATTATAATTCACTTGAATTGGAGTACTGAAATGCACGGTAAGCTTTGTTCCTTCCATCCCGAAGCGTTCTAAAATGTCATAGACATACTTCGTCTGATGAATAAACATTCCCTCATTTCGTTGTTTAACTTGCAAATCGAGAAAGGAGTTCAGCTCTCCCATCGCACTCATCTCAAACATCGACTTCATGACCTTTTCAAAATCCTTGCACATTTGCTGGTTTGACGACCCGAAGATGATGTCGTCCACGTACACTTGTACCAATATAAAGTCTTCACCTTTCCGTTTAACGAATGGTGTACTATCAATTCTCCCTCTCTCAAACCCATTATCTAAGAGGTGAGTTGACAGTGTCTCATACCAAGCCCTAGTTGCCTGATGAAATCCAAACAAAGCCTTATCAAGTCGATATACTCTGTCAGGATACTTGGGATCAGTTGACCCTAGCAGTTGCTCAACATACACCAACTCCTTCACCTTTCCGTACAAGAAGGCACTCTTGACGTCGAGTTGATATACCTCAAACCCTTTGAAGGATGCGAACACTAGAAACAGTCGAATAGCCTCAAACCTCGCCACTGGTGCAAGATCTGCTGGACCCTATGACCACGAGTCTTGCCTTGTTAAGAGTAACTATGCCCCGATCATCCCGTTTGCACTTAAAGACCCATTTGGTCTCTGTAGCAACTTCTCCTCGAGGCAACGACACTAACTCCCACACTTCAAGCTTTCTGAGCTGTGACAGTTCCTCTTGCATAGCTTCAACCCAAGAATTGTCTTTCTGAGCCATTTGCACATTCTTTAGCACTACTTGTGAAATGAAACATGAGTATGAGCACGTGTGAAACGGCTCGGAGTTGTTGATCATCGATAACAGCACTGTGTTACTATTTACACTACTCCTAGTTCTCACACCGGCATGTGGATTCCCTATAATACTCTCAATTGGATGATCCTTATTTATTCTCGATGACTCAATTTCATCGACTTGAAGATTATCTTCCAAATTCGACCCTATTTCACCCACTAGGGGTATGACTTCAGACGGAGTAACTTCTTCCTCATGATCACTATCTTCGGAGGTAAAATTACTTGTCTGATTCTCATCCGTAGGTAATTCAAGTTCAAGATCTGCTGGAGACCCATCTTCTGTCATTGTAGTCTCTAATGATAATGGAATGCTTGATTTTGGAAAACCTCTACCCCCATCGTTGAGATTAATGACGAGAAGTCACTTTCCACAGAATTTGCATTTCCACTAAAAGGTATGTTAAATGATTCAAACACAGAGTCATAATCAAATAACCATTCTGGACCAGTTTGGGGTCATGTGAATAACTTGTTACGTCAATGTTAAACACAATTTCAATTGTACCATTTGTTTGGTTAAAAGCCTCTTGTTTGGTGATTAGGAACATAACCTAGGAAGTATCCTTCGTCGGCCTTTTCACCAAACTTAGGTTGATGTTTTGTTTTTAATAAACGGTACCCCAAACGGTTCAAAGCCAGTTAAATTCAGTGGTCTTTTATTCAGAAATTCATACGAGGTTTTGTTCAGTGATTTGACAATAAGGACCCTGTTTAAAACATGACAAGCGATATTCACTGCCTCCCCCCAAAACATGGTAGGAAGCTTTGAATCCGAGAGCATGGTCCTTGCTGCCTCAATCAAAGTCCTGTTCTTACGTTCTACCACCCCATTTTGTTGTGGCTCGTAAGGTGCACTAATTTGATGCACTATGCCTTTAGTTAGGAAATTAACACCAATTACGGTATTCTTAAACTCTGTTCCCTTATCACGCCTGATACATTTTACCCTTGTCCCGTATGAGTTCTTGACATGGTCTATAAACCCAATCAGCGTGTCTGTTGTTTCGTCCTTTGTACCTAAAAAGAAAACCCAAGAGAAACGTGAGTAATCATCAGTAATAACTAAACAGAACCAACTACCACCTATACTCCTTTTGTTTATTGGACCTAAGGAATCCATGTGCATCAGATCAAAGGTGGAAGCGATTAAGTTTTGATTCTTTGACTTGTGTGACTTCTTATATTGTTTTCCGTTCTTGCACGGTACACACTTGTCGTCGAACTGAAAACTCTTCAGTGGAACACCTTGCACAAGGCCATTTTTTGTGATGTAGTTCATCTTCCTTAGGTGCAAGTGTGCCATGCGTCTGTGCCACAGTAGAGATTCGGATTCTGAAGCCTTTAATAATAGACAGATAGTTCTCATCTTTAAATCTGCTACACTCATGTCCATCATGTACAGATCATTCACCCTTGGAGCTCTCATCAAAATCCGCTTTTCAGGTATCATAAATCCCGGCTTTAGCACTAACGCTTCTTTTTCAGTAAATATAACTGAGTTCTTCTTATCACAGATCTGAGAGACACTAATGAGATTGTTATCAAGTTTATCAATGTGGTAAACTTGATCAAGAGTGATTGTCTCATTAGTGACTACTCCTGTTCCAGTGATATTTCCTCTCTTATTCCCAGCAAATGACACAAAACCCTTGTTCCCACCCTTGAAGTCAGTCAGTAGACTTCTTTCCCCAGTCATGTGATGGGTGCAACCACTGTCGACGAACCATTTGTTTTAAAGACCTGTAGTTAGCTCCTGCACATGAAAGAAAACAAGTTAGTTATAACCGGGAACCCAAGCCATGACTGACTTGGTAATACCATTCTCCTCCACATATTTGAACTCTTTCAAATACCCATCTCTCCTTTCAAATGACTTAGGTTTTTGATTAAGAACTTGTTGTGGTGCTGAGTGATTAACATTCACTCTTGGCCTTTGGGTTGTCATTTATGGCGGAGCCCCAGAATAATTTCTATTATAGTGCATTTCACTGTTATATCAATGGGCTCTTCCTGGTGTCTATTGTCTGTTAGGGGTATGTGACCTAACTGGAGTGTAAGTCCTCTTAGGTATTGTACTCCTATAGACTGCTTGTGGTTCTAACCTAGATTGACTAGGACTCTATTCGGTGAATTAATCCTAATCACTTCATTCAGTCTGACCGACACCGGTATTTCTTTAGCACCTACACGTGGTCTTGCGTTCAAGTTCTTCTCAGTGTTTTGAGAACTACTTGAACTAGCAATACTAGGTACCGATTTTGAGGTTGGTTGGTCTGGCTACCCTACTGTCGGTGTAGACTCTACTTTCTTATAAGGATAGCTAGATGCAACGTGA
Source organism: Centrapalus pauciflorus (assembly GCA_020465985.1). NCBI lineage: Eukaryota > Viridiplantae > Streptophyta > Magnoliopsida > Asterales > Asteraceae > Centrapalus > Centrapalus pauciflorus. Next base: position 127,820 of record JAANYP010000621.1, on the reverse strand, counting down.
CCTTTCTCATGACATCTGAAGCAAGACATTTTATCAATTGGTTTCTTATATGTACCCTTTGACTTTGGTGTCTCACTAGTGTCAGGTTCTTTTGGTTTAACTACAGTGTTTACAACCTCTTGATGATTATCACATACAATTTTTGCTTCTTCTAGCTTAGTGTCACTAGTAGACTGCACAAACATAACTTTCTTAATCTTAGGGGCTATGGTTGACACCTTAGTTGAATTTACCTTTTCAGGTTCAGTTACAGTTGCTACCTCTATTTCAACCATTTCTGTCGTCTTATCCTGAGGTTGAGGCACATAGTTGTTGTTGAACGGTGGAGGACTTTCCTAATAACCTAGGCCCAGTGGTTTCTTAGACTGCCTCTAAGCTTATAAGATTTAGCCTCGATTTAAGGATGAGTTCCTAAACTTTTCAAGTTTGCTCTTGGCCATCGCAACCTTAACTCTAGATTCAGCTAGTTCTACATTGTTAACGGTGAGTTCTTTGGTCAAAGACTCCACATGCTCATACATTAGTTCTATCCTAACACATTGTTCACTCAATTTATCTTTTAGAATTATGACATCCTGAGCATCAGCTTTCATCTTGGCCCTTAAATCCTCCTTAATATCTAGAGACTAGCATTGTCAGATTTTAATGATTGGACTTGAGCTGTCATGGTGGTATGTGTTTCTATTACTAGATTTAATCTATCATTTAATGTGTCACATAAAACACATATGTCATCAAACGTAGAAAAGTTAAGAGTTACCTTTTTGCGATCTGATTCCACATTAGCCATTTGAGCTGAAAACTCCAGAATGGTATGCTCCTCTGACTTTTACACCAACAAAGGAATTGTATCTGATTGCTGGGTGTCCTCCTTTTCCGCTTCAGCTCTTTCACCAGTCTCAGTTACCTCAGCCATAAAAGCACTGGCATTTGACTCCAGATGAGTACTTCAATCATATGTCCCATCGAGTTGTCTGTTGGAAGATACGTTTGTTAACAGACAAGCTATAGATGCTTGTTTCCCTGAACCACTAGAATGCTGTCTTCCTTGGTTCTGATTCTGATAATTTTCAACCTTTGGTCGTTTACATTCTCTGGCAAAATGTCCCAATCCTTGACAATTGTAGCATTTCACCTTTGACTTGTCAAAACGAACGTGGTTGCTTACACTCAGATTCCTACCCGTTCTCTCCATGAATCTTTTTAACCTTTGCGTTACCATGGCCAGTTATCATTGTATGTCCAATGGTCCAAGTCTTCCGGATCTACCTGAACGTAGTCCTCTTCCCATAGAGCTGGATCGTTTATTTTGCCGTCAACACAGTTGACGTAAGCTGCGACAAACGAAGGTAGAAGATTTAGATGATCGTCAGCTGAATTTGCGCTCATAGACATCTTGGTATATCCTTGAGAAGTAGATGCCGAGTGTTGTGGTTATTCTTCTGCCTCAACTGGTATTGGCTCTTCCCCAGAAAAGAATGTTGTGGCTCCTGACTTCAGTTCACTAGAAGTTGTACACTTTAACTTCCCGAAGTACATTCCCGGATCTTGTACTTGATCAAATTCTCTTCCCTTCTTCTGCAACTTAAAGTTGTAAGCCCTTAACGTTCCAATGACCTCTTCCAGAGTGAGATCTCAAATTTGTCTTCATCATGCTTTATCAGTGTCGTTTACATCTCCCTCTTAGCTGGTAAAGCATCTAGAAGCTTCTCTATCTTTTACGTTTCTTAATACTCAACACTGTGATTATCAAGTTCAGTTAACAGATGGTAGAATCTAGTAATGGTTTCATCCAAGGTCTCATTCTTCAGAGCCTTAAAAACCGCAAATTGTTGTTTCAACATCTCTGTTCTCCTCTTTCTTACCCTAGGATTTCCCTCACACCTCTTCTCTAGAGCGTCCCAAATCTCTTTAGAAGTCCTGTGATTTCTAAGTGTGTGTAGGATCTCCTGAGGTAGTGCCATTCTAATAGACGAAAAAGCTCGGTTCTCGGCCTCATAAATCTTTATGTCGTCATCTTTCATATTCTGATACGTCAAAACTTTCAATCGGCCTTCAAGCTCTTGCGTTGGGTGAACGTATCCTTCGTCGATGCATATCCTCATACGTATGTCGTTAAATCCTGCGAAGTCCGCAAATCTGTCCTTCCACCAGTAGTAATCTTCTAATCATCAGCTTGGGTGGAGAATTAGCTTTGCCAACTTCATGGTCAATTTCAAAAAATTTGTGCAAACTCGACATTCTTTTGAAACTATTTGTTTTCGAACTTAAACAATTTAATTTAAAAATGAATTTAAAACAAATCTTTCGAACTTATTCAAGTTCGAATAATTTTAAATTTAAATTCGTTTTGTAAAATAAATTCGAATTGTTTTAAGTTCGAACTCAACAAGTTCGAAAGCCTGCAAGTTCGAGAAACCCTAAATTTTCGGATAAATTCGAACCAAATCAAGTTCGAGAAACCCTAAGAACTTCTAACAAGTTCGATTCAAATCAAATTCGAAATCCAACTAAGTTCGAATCCCAGACAACTTTGAAATCTTCTAACAAGTTTGAAACCCAATTAAATTTGAAAAACCCTAGCAAAAAATTGAGAGGAGCGTATTATGACAAGTTCGAAGAACCCTAATACGTTCGAGCGCCGCAAGTTCGAGAAACGGCTAAAATTTTGATTTTTTCAAGATTTCAGACTAAACCAATGTTTTTAAGATTAAAAACACTGATTTCGACTGAAAAGATGAACTAATGTGAACTTTTTCCCGTAACCGTTCTTGTAGAACTCTGAACACTGCGAAAATATGTGATTTATCCGGTAAAAATGTCAAGAAACCAAAGAATGTTTGTCGAAACGCGAAGAATACGAAGAACACTTGTTATTGCTCCGAAACCACTTGTAAGGTCACCACGGTCTACGGATCTGATCTTGACGAGACGCCGTCCAATGAGTGCGGAATCCTCGTTAGTGGCTTAACGGATCGATCACACACGGAAACAGGAGCCGAACACAATGATAGTCGATACAACGAACGACCCCACACGGAGTATTGCTCCAAGACAGACTCTCTGAAATGTTCTAGCTCGCACGTGCACTCGCAAAAGCTCTGAAACTCGTAAATCTCAAAAGTATGTTAATAAAACGAATTAACATCTAATTATAAAATAATTAAGTTCGAACTTAACTAAATAAGTTCGTTTAGGCCCAAGCCGACGAACATGTCCAATACCCTATGAACTTAGCTTCGCTAAGTTTGTCTGGGTTGGGTTAAGTTCGAACCTGAGCCTTAGAACTTATCCTTTGAACTTATACCTAGAACTTATTCATAGAACTTATTCCTAGAAGTTATTCCTAGAACTTATACTTAGAACTTATTCTTAGAACTTATACTTAGAACTTATTCCTAGAACTTAACATGCAAATATAGACATCATACATAATTATGAATTAACACACATAACTTGTATTAATAAAGCCTCATCTATTACAAATGACTATCCATTACATATCTAGACCGCTATTGTCACACAGGGTGTAGCAACAAATCAAAAGGAAGAATAATTGAAATTCATGTTTCTATGGGGAAAATGTGTTCGTATCATGGAAGAGAAGATCAAAGGAGGAAAGATTCGGAGATTTGAGAGATAATAAAGAAGAAATTTTTATAACAAGTTTCACGAGATTAGAGAGTAAAAAAGAGAAAAGATTGAAAGTTCATGCAGGTCCCAAAAGGTTTCCCAAGTATGTTTACAAAGCCTGTAGGGGGGGGGGGGGGATGAATACAACTAATTCTTTCTCACACACTTTTTCTCAATGTTTGTATGTAAATATTAACACTTGTTAATTACAAACAAGTTTGGATTGCGGAATGATCGAAACTGAGATGACATAATTGAAGCAACAGACATTAAACTAATCTAAGAGTCACTCAGACTAGTTACAATAAATTTACTCACTAAGGTTCACTCACTGTTTACACAAGTCACAGACTGAACAACTTTGAGGATGAACAACTTAGACACACTCAGCTATATCACTCTAAGTTGAAACAGAACTTGCATGCATGAAAAACACACTTTGCTTTGCAATGCAACTTCTCTATTTATAGATGTCTCACTCTTGAATATCTCTAATTCCTTGGAAGCTTCCCATTTATATGCACACACAGAATCTCAGTGAAGCTTCTTCATTGATTGTAGAGAAAGTGGGAATGTCTTGCAAAAAGACAAGATACTTTTTCTGCATTCTGACAAATCAGGTTTTGTCCACTTATTGCAGAATCTTTGTCTTTTCCTTTTTGTCTCTGTCGTCCACAACTTTACCTTAAAGAGGATTCAACTTTAGACTTTTACTATTCTTTGTAATGCTATTTTTAAAAAAATGGTCTGTAACCCATTTCAGATATCCTCTTTGTCTTCATGCTTCTAAACAGCTTTGGCAGAACTTAGCGGTTTTCCTTTTTCCATTTTGTCTTGAGTTGTAGACTGATCTTTACGTTCAAGACTTTGCATGAGGACATGGAAACAAATTCCATAAAGTGTAAAACCTGTTCACAAAGAACAGAATACTAACTTGAGTTAAAGATGTTCGACAGACAAGAACAGCTTAGACAAATTCTATCAACCCTGTCCAATAGTTATGGACAGCTTTGACAATTTGCCAGTTACAAGTAATGTAACAGTGTAGACCTACTTAGGCTGATTTTGAAAATCACTTATCAGGTTTCAATAAGGCAGACATTAAAAAGACTTAAATTCTCCCCTTAAGTGTATCAATCAGGGTTGATTAGAAATCTCCCCGTATGATAATGAACATGTTTGATTGAGGCCTTTTTGTACCTAACAATCTCCCCCTATTTGCAATATTCAGCCTAAAGCTGACTATATCAGTTATCACTATATAAATTTATATTACAACGATCTAACAACAAACAAGAAAAGTAAATGATCAGGTTACACATACTGAAAACTGATAAAACAATAATTGTTTACAAAGACAAAGTACAACAAATGTACAATAAAACTTTAACTGATTGGACTGTTGATGTTGGGACCAAATAATGGCAAGCCTGACCAACTAATGGTCAACTTCCATTCTTCATCTATGCATCATTTATAGATGGGTCTTGATCCTTCTCTCTTTCTTTCTGTAAATAAGCAGCAGCTTGGAGAAGTTTCTCTTGTTTTAGGCTAGCCAACATCTGTTTTCTGGCTTCAAAGTTTCCACCTCTTCTCTAAGGTGGAAAAGTTCTTTGCTGGCCAGTTCACCTCTTTCATGACAAGCTGCTAACTGGTTCAAGATTGGCACTCTACATCTGAAGTGTTAGACAAAAGCATTCATGAACCTGAATGCTAGAAGCTGTTTGACACCAGCTTTGGGAAGATCTGAGGCTCTTTGAAAACACATTTTCTTGGACCGAGGATCCATAAAGAACTTTCCAACATCAGGATCTTCAATTAATTTGCCCTCAACAAGTTCTACACCTTGAGGCAGGTTGTGGTCCATACCTTTGATTTCAATGGCATAGAACCCTTGTTCAATCAGCTTCACAATCTCCTCAAGCTTTGAGTCCCTCTTTTGTCTTCTGGGCTTGATCTTGGGTTTCATCTTGGAAGTACCTTTGATCAAATCTTCTGGATTCAAGCCCAACCCTTTCACCTTCTCCATTAGCTTTCTTACAAATGCTCTGACAGTTTTAGCATTTTTAGATTTTGAACTGCTCTGAGCAACTGCATGTTTAACTCATTCCTTGTATCCCATTCTAGCTACATCATCTGCTTCATATGACTCTAGTTCAAGGCCATCAGCACCACATCTTGTGATCTGTAGCTTCCAAGGCTCATTTTTCCTTAAAGTGGGGACAGCTTTGACAAGTATTTCCTTAGCATTTCTTCTTTCAGCAACATCAAAGAACTTCTTTCTGGCCAAGTTGTCAAAGTGGAATTGAGTTCTCACAGATGAAGGGGTGGAAGACACAGATTTTCCATTGATCACAGAGACTTTAGAGCTTTTCTTCTTCAACTTTCTTTTCACTGTCTGTTTCCTGGACTGCCTGTTCCAACTTCTTTTGCACTACCAAGGATGGCAGTTTTACTTTGCCTCATTGGCAGCCAAAACATTAGCAGCTTTCACTGCGGCTGCCTCCTCCTTTGCTCTTTCTAGTAGCACAGTTTGCTCTTGTTTCCAGTCATAGTAAATGTCTAGTGGAATGTTCATTTCTTTTGCTTGAGGTTTTTCATACTTGAGCTGGAGCTGTCTTTCAGCCTTTGTATCCCCCAACAGGTTTGCTTTTTCCTTTGGCTATTGTGGATGGAGCTATCTTAGTTTCCTCCTCTGATGATGATTCAAGGACAAGCTGTCTTCTTTGTTGGGCCTCTCCTCAGAAATAGGTTCCTCCCCCTGAGATGATGTAGGGCTTGGAGACCTAACTTGAGTAGGCTCAGGTATCCTTGAATAATGGGATGTACCTGCAGTAGTTCTAGTAGTTAGTTGGCCTGCTGCTTGACCAACTGAGGCTGATTTCTCCTTAGGCGGAGATGAAGATTTTTCCCCCTAAGACTTGGTCTTTGAGGCAGATTTCTTCCCCCTTTGAAGGAGATGACATAGAGTGTTCAACATCAGTACTGCCCAAAGGAACGGATCCAACAGGCTTGGCCGCAGCAGGTTTGGTAACAGGTTTAGAACCCACCAGGCTATGCACTAAAAAAGCCAGGTTGTCTTGAACCTCGGCTAACTGGGTAAGGCAGTGTTCAAGGGAGGAGGATTGAGAAGTTGCAGTGGTTGAAAGAATGGAAATGGCAGCCCTTTAAGTGTCACTGAACATCAGACTCTTAAGCTGTGCAAGAGTAATGGTTATAGATTCTTGCACATCATCCGAACTTGATGTGATAGAGTTAAACAGGGATACCACTAAGGTATTCAAAGAGGCTAAGGTGGAAGGCAGAGAAACAAAAACATGTTTCAGCAAGACTTGATAGTTGTTAGGAGACAGCTGCCAAGCTGAACACAGAGTCCTACTGATTTGAAAGAAGAAAGGATAAGGATGTGGAGAGTTGTTGCAGCTGTGCAGTTAGTGCAAGCAGCTATGAGGAGTAGTCAGGTTGTGGAGACGGTGATGAAAAGGATGACTTGAATGAATCAAGAAAATCCTGCAAGCTGTGCGGACACGGAGTCTGCAATTGTAGAAGGAAGGGTGGTCATGGAGTTTTCTAAATAACCAACCTTGTTGGACAACACAGTAAGTTGTTCCTTCCAGGAACTATGTTTTGGAGATGGAGAAGTATGAGTGGATTATTTTGATTGAGTTGATGGAGATGAAGGTAAGGATGATGGAGTGGTAGGTTCACTTGGTGATGTCAGGGGTACAGTGGAAAGATGTTCCATGGCCTGTGCAAAAGACAAGTGACCTAACTTAGAGGGGTCAATGATACATTCAGCAGTGGTTAAATCTGCATCATGAGGTGAGGTGATGGGGGTTGTTGACCTCTCAAGAACCACTGGGATTGTGATTCCTTCATCAAAGACACGGGTGGTATCCTCAGTAGTGCCTTGGTCTTGAGGCACTTCTTTATTGGGTGAGGTGGTGTGCATTTCAAAATCATCAGTGGTGAAAACTAGTGATGGAATTTGCATATGGGGAAAGCCTTCACCAGAGGGTCGTTCTGTACCTTGAGGATCACCAGGCTGGGATACTGGACCTTCAATAGCTGATGGGGATTTATCAGCTGCATCATGAGGAGCAGAGGTTGAAGGCTGGTCAATTGGTGGGCTTGAACCAACTGCTTTGGCACCTTGTGCAGACTCAGGAGGTGTTGGAGAAATATGAGTGGGGGACAATGTGGACTCAGTGTGGAGTGGAGAGAACTCATGTCTTTCAATGTCCTCACCCTGTTGAGAGGGAGGACAGTTGATGTTGTAGCCTCCATATGTGCAACTGGTTCCTGTTGGGAGGAACCAGAGGGCTCAGGCTGACTCTGGGTAGATTCAGGTTGGATGAAGCAGGATCCATAGAGGGTGCACCTCTTCGAAGATAGGAGTTGAGGATGCAGCAGGGTTAGCTTCTTTTTCAACAGACTCCTGTTGAGAGGGGTTATAGGGGCTATGTTGGGTAGGTAGGCTGGCTGAATTCTTGGATTTTTTCATTTTCCTGGAGTATGTGGTGGGAGAAGTAGGAGGTTGTTGTGTTTGTACTCGAGAGGAGACTAGGCTAGAAACAAGGGGTGTAGTCTGTTCCCTGGTTTTAGATGGCAGAGAGCCACTAGCCACAAATGCTTCTTGTTCAACAGATGAACCTGGGAAACAGCCTACTCCCCCTCAGGAACAGAGACTAGGGGTGCAGACTTGTTTTTTCCGGCCTTCTTGGTGACAGACCCTGCTGCTGTGGACTTCAGGGCACATTTTGCCATTGATCCAGCAGCTTTGGACTTTTCCTTGAGAGCAGGAATTGGATTCACCTCTTGTGTTGAAGGTCCTTCCACTAAACCAAGTAGCCTCCCCATAAGTGTTGTGAGAGGAGGCTCTTCATCAGAAACCGGCGCATGAAACACTTAGTTTCCAATCACAGGAAACACCATTGTCTTCAAAAATGGTTGGGAGTTGTACAGAGTGTCACCACAAACATGCTTGAATATGAGAGTTAAGAATCTGGGATACCTTACAGATGGAGAACGTTGATCCTGTTCCATAAAGGCCGTCAGATTGCAAAATATCCATTTGGCCATATTCAGTGTAGTCCGATCCACAAACGGCAAAGCCACTTGAAATTCTTCTTGGCTGAGATGGTCAAATGAACCAACCTTGAAACTTAAACTCATCATCGCAGAGTCAAAGAGAAATGTGTAGGATGTGACTCACTCCTTTCTGAATAGTGTGGCTCCCACCCTTAGTGCAGATACACCACAGCATCTCAGCAAGTGACCCATTTGTTAATTTTCCGGCTGTGGTTAATCATACTTTTCAACCATAAGAAGATGAAGTACCTCCTATAGTAGATCAACAGTGATCTCAACAACCTGAGTGTTGTTGAGTATGGTCCCTCGAATGGTCTTAGTGGGAGAATCATAGGAACAAGCGTACCAGAATTCATAGACCATTTCCTGGTACATGACACAAAGAGTGGCTATCATGGCATAGTGAAGGGGGTGAGCTTTCAAGAATTCAACCATGGGTTCATAACCTTTTCCAACATACTTATTAGGAATTGTTGCTACGTAGTTGGTGGGTTTTGTGGCTAGTGCGGTGGTGACAGATGGGTGTTTCACAACATCATCTACCAAAAAAGCAAGGATGAAGGGAGAGTCCTTTGAAGGTAGTTTTAGTTTTTCAGAGAGTAAGGATATTGGTAGATTTCCCACATAGTTTTTAGGTATGGTTAGATTTGCCACATAGTTGGTGGGTTTGATGGTTAGTGTGGTGGTGAAGGATTGGTGTTTCATAACATCATCACCCAAAACTGCAGGGACAAGGGGATTATGGGAAGCCATTGTTTAAGTTGATGAGAATGCATAAATCACAAACACAAAGTCTTTTGATGGTAGTTAGGGTTTTTCTGAGAGTATGGATATGTGTAGGGTCACAGTAAGGAAGAAGAAGATGAAACAATGATAATGGGTATTTATAGGTTTTTGAATGTAAGATAGTGGGAGAGAGAAAAGGGCGGTTGATTTGAAATGTGATGAGTATGGAATGGAACGGTTACCATGTCAGCACATTTGACAGACCAACTTGACACTTTTCTCCGCTTAAACAGGTAACACACATTATCCGCAGGTAATTAAGATAAATAAATACATAATTTATATAACTTAAATGTGAAGTAATGTTAATTAAAAGTGGATGTTCAAAGCTGTTGTTCAAACCTGAGATCAGTGTGTAACCTGTTTATGAAACCTGTGCAGTTATTCAAGGACAGGTTTCAATCTGAAACATGTTCAATAACTGAACAGATTACAAGGCATGCCTTGTAAGACAGAGTACAGAGTGAGCATGTTTCAGGTTTAGAGTCTATCAAACCTGTTAGATGCCAAACTTGTTCAAATCTTAAAAAACTAGCTAAGTATTGAACCGGTGAAACCTGTTCCTCCAAAGCTGTTGTTTGAGATTTTAGCAAGTTTTCTTAACCAACTTTTGAACATCAATGACACTTAGTCACTTTTATTAAACATTCCCAACTTGTATACAAGGGAATTAAACCTAATTTCCTCAAGGGGTTTGGTGAAAATATCTTCAAGCTGTTCTTTTGTAGGAACAAAAGTTACCTCAACATTACATTTTTGGATGTGATTCCTTATGAGTGATGTCTGACTTCTATATGTTTGGTTCTGGAGTGGATGATGGGGTTGTTGGAGATGGCTATGACAATGGTATTGACACACAGAATAGGATTTTTCCTATATACCAAATCATAATCCTCAAGCTGATGATACATCCATAGGATCTGTCCATAGCAGCTTCCAGCAGCAATATACTCAGCTTCAGCAGTAGAAGTGGACACAGAGTTCTGCTTCTTGCTGCACCAACTGATCAACTCTCGACCAAGGAGTTGACTCCCACCTGTTGTGTTTTTTCTATCTAGCCTGTAACTTGCCAAATCAGATTTGTGTAGCCAATAAGATCAAGGCTAGAGTCTTTGGGATACCAAAGACCAAAACCTGGTGTACCCTTTAGGTATCTGAAGATTCTTTTCACAGCAGCTAAATGTGATTCTTTTGGATCAGCTTGAAACCTAGCACATAAATAGGTACCAAACATTATATCTGGTCTACTAGCTGTCATATATAGAAAGCTTCCAATCATACCTCTGTAAGCTGTTACAGAAACAGGCTTGCCACAGGTATCAACAGTCAATTTAACATTGGTTGCTATTGGGGTTTTGATGGGAGAACATTGATCAAATTTGACCTTTTTTTAAGAGATCTAATGTGTACTTTCTTTGATTTATAAAAATTCCATTTGAGGTTGTTTAACCTATAATCCTAGAATGAAAGTTAGTTCACCCATCATACTCATTTCATACTTAGGTTTCACGAGCAGTGAAAAATTCTTGCATAGTTGTTCATTAGTGGAACCAAATATAATGTCATCCACATAGATTTGAACAAGAATAATATGAGACTTCACTTTATTTATGAACAATGTAGTATCCACTTTACCTCTAGAATATCCATTACTCATAAGGAAATCAGTAAGAGTGTCATACAAGGGTCTGGGAGCTTGTTTTAGACCACAAAGAGCTTTGTCCAACTTATAGACAAAACCTGGAGGTTGCTTAACATATACTTCTTCTTGCAGCTTACCATTAAAAAATGTATTATTCACATCCATTTGAAATACCTTTATGCTTTTGTGAGCAACATATGCTAGAAATAAACGAATTGCTTCTAGCTTGGCCACAGGAGCAAATGTTTCATCATAGTCGATACCTTCTTCTTGTCTATACCTTTGAGCAACCAGTCTTGCCTTATTTCTAATGACATGGCCATGCTCTTCCATTTTGTTTCTGAAAACTCATTTTGTGCCAATTATTGTTTTTCCATTAGGCATGCGGACCAACTTCCATACTTTGTTTCTGTCAAACTGATTGAGTTCTTCTTGCATGGCAATGATCCAGTTGGCATCTTTCAATGCATCATCAACTTTCTTTGGCTCCATTAGGGACACAAAACTTGAGAACATACAGAAGTTTCCAAGACTGTCCCACATTGTTTGCACACCTTTATTGATGTCACATATTATTTGATCATTTGGGTTACACCTGATCCACTTAGGATCATGTTTCAATGATGACTCCTCTGTATCTTGAACGCCAGTTTCATTCACAGCAGGTCTTGTACAAAAGCTTTCTTGATTATCAGATGGACTGATATCTTGAGTTTGTTCATCTGTTGAGGGAGTAATATTGGTGTTGAACAGATCAACAGAGGATTCAGGGAAATCAACATTGATTGGTTCTGGGCATGGTACATCAACTATATCAGTGCACTTATTCACACAGGGTGAACCAATATAGTCATCATCATTTTTATTATGGTTAGCAGATTCCACGCTGGATGATGTGGAAGCTTTAGAGTCCTTGTCTTCAACATTTGGTTGGAGAAGATCATCAAAGCTGAAGTCCTTTGAAACTGATTCAAGATCAGCTTTGAGTGAAGGGTTTGTAGACTCTTCAAAGGTGAGATTGATGGATTCATCTACCACCTTTCTTTTGGGGTTGTAAACTCTGTAGGATTTTGAAATAGTTGAGTATCAAACAAACACTCCTTCATCAGCTTTGGGTTCAAATTTAGCCAGCTGGTCCCTTTGATTCAGAAGGAAGCAAGGGCATCCAATCACATGGAAATAGCTTATATTTGCTTTTCTCCCTTTGAGTAATTCATAAAGATTTTTATTGAACCTTTTCACCACTAAGGTTCTGTTTTGAGTGAAATAAGCAATGTTTACAGCTTCAGCCCAAAATCATGAAGGGAGACCTGATGCACACAACATGACTCTGGCAACTTCTATAAGAGTCTTATTTCTCCTCTCAACAACACCATTTTGGTGTGGAGTTCTTACAGCTGAGAAGTTTTGAGAATTGCATCTTTCTTCACAGAAGTCCTCAAGAGTACTGTTTCTAAATTCAGTACCATGATCACTTCTATGCCGCTTCACTTGGGCAGAGTTTAGAACCTCCAACTTTTTAATAAATCCAATAATTTCTCTGGCAGCTTCTCCGTTGGTCTTTAGGAAGATCACCCATGTATACCTGGAGAACTCATCAACCATTACAAAAGGTGTATCTTCTACCTCCTAGACTTGAGACATTTATAGGTCCAAACAAGTCCATATGGATTAAGAAGAGAGGTGAATCAATAGAGAAATTATGTTTAGACTTAAAAGATGTTTTTCTTTGCTTACTCTAGCTGAGTAGAGTTTATCCCTAACAAAGGTTATAGAAGGCATACCTGTTACTAACTCTTTCTTACAGAGTTTGTCGATGTTCTTGAAGTTCAGTTGTGAATGCCTTTTGTGCCATAACCAGTTGAGTTCTGCATTGATTCCTGAGATGAAACATGTCTCAGTTGATTGATAAGCAGATTTCATATCTACAATGTATACCCCTTTCTTTCTTTCTGCACACAGCACAACTTTGCCCTGAGGATCCATTATGTACCCTAGGTGCTCATCAAAGTTAACCTTGTAGCTAGCATCACACAGGTGACTAATGCTTACAAGGTTGTGTTTTAGCCCAGACACATAGGCTACTTTGTTGAAAATTGCAGCACCTGCATGAAGGGTTCCATATCTGTCTGAGGATCCTTGAACATTATCACCAAAGGTGACTTTTGAGCTTTTTTTAGGCTTGAGATCACTCAGTTGATCCTTGCAACCTGTTATGTGCCCAGAGCAGCCACTGTCTAAGTACCAAACCTGGTTTGGTTGTATAATCTGCAAAGTAATGAGAGAGAACATTAGTTCTTAGGGGAACTCATCACATGGATGAGTTCTCCTTCCTCATCAACATTTGTTGATGGACCACTTAAATTAACACTAATATTTCCAATCTGGATTGTATCTGCTGAGATACTTTCCTTAATGGCATTGTTACTTCCAATACTGCTTGATCTAGCAATATTGGAACTAACAGTGTCAGCAGGCCTTATATCCTCAGTTTTCACATCTATAGCATTTTCTCCTTTTAGATTTTTTGAAAGAAGAACTCTCTGAAACACATTCTGAATTTTCTCTGTTGGTCTTATTAGCAGGTTTTGCAAAGATTTGACTTGTTTTAGATGGACCAACAAATTTTATAGGAACTTCCACTACAACAACTTTTTCTGTATCTTCTTTCCTCTTTTTAGGAGGACAGAGATCAAAGATAGGCAATTTAACTGTCTTACGACCTTCTAAAGGTTTGGAGAACTTATTTTCATTTTTCTCAGATTGAGCAATGGCTTTGCCTTTGCCCTTACTGAGATCAGATGACTTTTGCAGACTTGTGGTAGCATGGTCATCTTGTTTGGTTTTAACAAAAGATTTTCTTTCATTTATAACGAGTTTTCCACTATGATTTAAAAACTTATTTGAAACCATAACAATTTTACATTCAACATGAGACTTACCCTTGTTGGTTGTAGGCTGCTTTCTTTTTGAAAATTTCTTATCAAAGAATTTAACATTGAATGGAGGCACAAGTTTCTTACCATTAGTCTTGGTTTCAGAACCTGTCTTATTGACAAGTTTAGAATTCAGGACTACAGGTTTAACACTTTTTCCATTCAGTTCTTCATGTGAGACTGTTGGGCACTTAGAAGTGTGGTTTGATGGAGAACACATTCCATCACTAGCCTTTACAACCTTCCCACATGAACTGTCAGTATTTTGAGGCCTGATAAACCTGTTTGTTGAAATCAACTTTCCACTTACAATTTGAATAAATGTATTTGAAATATTAGCAAGAGTAGACATATATGTAACATCCTCAGATCTAAGCTATTGTAATTTAGATTAATTAATTAAATATGTTGTAATTTGTATAATTAAGTTAGATTACGAAAATGATTATGTATCTGAGTACTGTAAGTTGGTTGATATTTTAAGGAATTAAGGAATTTTATAATATTGGTAAGTATGATAATTTAATAAAAGTTAGTGATGATAAAACTAAGACAAAATCAGTATTTAAGTGGAACCGGATAAGTAGAGGGGTGAAATGTGACAAAAGTTGAAAGTGTGAAATAAAAGGGGGAAAATCCTTATTTCATTTCATTTCACCATCTTCCCACTCTCTCACTAAGCTCTCTCTCTCTCTCTCGGATCTCTCTCGCTCTCTAAGAAAAATCAAGAAGAGAAAGTTTGTGGAAATTTGAAGTTGGAAATATGGATTTAGCTTGCATTTAAGGAACAAAAACATTTGCAATCAACGATTTAAGGTAAATATCTCTTTAAATTTCGAAATTTGAAGGTTTTGGTTCGGTTTTTATGAACCGAAATTTAGATTTGGTGAATGCAAATATGGATGCATGTTAGATGTTTTTGAGGATTTGTTCAAATCTAGTGTTTATAATGCTATATATTAAATTTCAACTCCTGATTCGAATTGTAAGTATGATTTTGGAGATTAGTGTGTGTTTATGTGTGTGTTCGAACGGTTGAACAAAAATGGTCAAAAAGGATTTAATTTGGAATCTAAAAGTGTTAATATTAGTGTTAAAAGGGTTGAAAATAGAGGTATTTTAGTTGGTATAAGTTATTTCATGTATTAAATTAGTACCAAAAATGACTTGGATTAAATCTGGAAATAATAAAACTGCATAAGTTCGAACAAACAGATGGTGTGAATTCGGATCATGATGAACTCGGATGATCCGAATTCGGATGGGTCCGAAATACTGACATATAAAACAGAAAAATAATTTCTAAGTATTGAACTTCGGATGGGGTCCGAATTCGGTTGGGGACCGAATTCGGATATGGTCCGAAATTATCAAAATATTTGAATTTAACATGGTTCGAACTTAGGATGGGGGTTCGAATTTAACCTTTCGAATTTGTATGGTCTGAATTTATCTAATGGTCCGAATTTGAGGTTGTCCGAACTTGAGGGAACCAAATTGAAGGGGGGTCCGAATTCGGGTTGGGTCCAAATTCGGACATGGATCCGAATTGGGATCAAATATTACAAAACTTATAAAAATTTGGTTTTATGAAATTAAACAGTTATTGACACGATGTGTTGTAACAACTGACTTACAGGTCCCTTGTGGTGTTGTTTAACGCACAGTGGGGTACTTTGTGATCCTGTTGAAAGCCCGAAGGGAAATAAGATAATCTGAAGTTAACTAACGCACCCACTGTGAGTACCTTTGATTTTAACATGTCTGCATCTGCTTTATGTTTGCATTGCCTGCTGGGGCATGTTGTTTCATATTCGTTTGGCACTCTACTAACTTGCGTATATGTTGATGCACATTCATACTTGTTGAATGTCCGTTCATTTGTTGTGCATCCTTTTGATGGACCTGCGTGGTCGCATCTGTACTCTGATGTTACTGTGCTATATGACCAACAATTTGACTCCTCTGTGGTCAAGATAGACAGTAAGTCATCCCCGATGTAATGTCTGCCTCAGATGGTTGGTTTTCTTATGCCGAGCGTCAGCTCGAAGGAGCTGCGGCTCAGGCTTGCGTACTTTGAGTACGTATGGAGTATATGGTATGTGTTACCGCGGTTACTCTGGGTAGCATCATAAAGATTTGTAGAATGTGTAAAATCTTATGGTATTCACTAAGCAATTCGCTTACCCCTCAGTTGTTACATTTTTACAGGAAAAGGGAAATCGGCCGCAGGACTATCTAGCTAGGACGCTTGTTGAAGTATTTGAAGATTTCTATTGTCTATCTTGGTATTTGGTTTATGGAATTACTGTTGTAATAAAATTTGGGATGATGTAATACTTATGAGTTTGTAGACTTAGATATGTAGTTATATTACTTTATTTTGTACTTTAAAGCTTCCGCACTTTAATTAAGTTATCAGATCATTATGTAATTGTATGTTGGTAAATAATCCTGGGTGTATTGTAATTGGTGGTTAATGTGGCTAGGGTGTCACATCGAGACGGTATCAGAGCAGTAGTTTGAGATTCAAGTGTCCGTGAGGTCTTGGTCTCAAACATTAAGTGATGATATGTAGTGATTTTAAGTAATGATCTGAACTAAGATAGGTTACGATCTATTAATTATAGGAGATTGACTATCATACGGGACAATTGGGTGGTGTCATTAAATAAATGACATGTTACTAAATAAGTTATATGTTTCATATTTCAGAACATGTCTGGAGGAGGAATGACACCCGAAGAAACAAGAGAAATGATGCTAGCCATGATGGCTGAGCAAAATCGGATGATTCAAGATCAGTTTCGGGCTCGAGATGAGGCTGAAGCTAAGAGAAGAGAAGATAAGAGGAAGAATAAGGAAAGAGAGGGAAACAATGACGAACAAGATGACAATACTGGGTCATCTAACAAGCCCAGAGGTTGTCGGTTTAAAGACTTTAAAGGAAATGGTGCAGTCGAGTTTAGTGGACTGGGTGATGTTGTTGCCGCTCTAGAATGGATAACAGCCACAGAACGGACATTCTGAATCAGCGATTGTGCTGAGAAGGACATGGTCCGATTCGCTACTGCAATGTTCACCAAAGACGCAATAATGTGGTGGAATTCGATGGTGAATGCCTTAACAATGGAGAAAGATTCTGTAATGACATGGGTTGAATTTACTGAAATTTTCACTCAGCAATACTGCCCGGCCGATGAGTGTCGAAGACTAGAAGCTAAGTTTATGAGATTAATTCAGGGGACTAAGTCTGTGTCCCAGTATGCGGTAGAGTTCACGAGGCTGAGTTTGTTCGCGCCTCAACAGGTGGATACCGAGGAAAGAAAAGTGACCAGGTTTGAGGTTGGTCTTGACCTGGAAATCCGAAGGGTGATGAGCAATGTACGCTACCCCACATTTGCTAGTCTACTAGAAGCCGCCAGAAATGTAGAACAGATTCTGATTATGTCTGGGTATGTAATGGGGTCTGCTGCTGCTTCAGCTAATCCAACTCAACCTTCACCACCGAAACGTCAACGCGAAGGAGGTTACTCTGGTTTTTCATGATCATCGCAGTACTCGCCGGAACAGTCTTACCGTCGACAGTCTAGTTCTTCTGGTCGTGCTTGTGCCTACTCTATCAACACCGAGCCGCAATATTGTAATAAGTGTCATCTGGAACACTTCAGCAAGTGCACTAATGGATGCGCTTGCTTTTGCTGTGGAGAGTTAGGCCATTTTCAGAGTGAGTGCCCACGGAAATCGGATGCCTGCCATATGTGTGGAGTTTGGGGGCATTATAGTAGAAACTGTAGAAAGAAAGCTCCAGCAGGTGCTGCTCCATCTTCAACGCGATCATCTGGAGGATCTAGTGGTGGTTCAGTCAACCGCCGGAACCAGCCACAAAGGGCACCGGCTCGTGCTTTTCAGATAACCACGGAGGAGGCTAGGGAAAACCCGGAGGTGGTTACGGGTACATTCATAGTTAACTCCTTGCCTGCAAGAGTATTATTTGATTCTAGTGCCAACCGCTCGTTTGTATCTACTATGTTTGCACAACAACTTGCCATGCCTTTGTCTAAGTTAACTGCCGTACTTGACATAGAAACTGCTAGTAACACTCTAGTCAAAGTAGATCACGTATACCGTAACTACACATTAGTGATTGAAGATGTAGTCTTCAATCTTGATTTGATCCCGATAGCATTCAGCGAGTTTGACGTGATTGTCGGGATGAACTGGTTGATAGAGAATGACGCTCATATAGTGTGTAAGAAGCGTATGATCAAGATAACTACTCCGGAGGGGCGTGAGATTTGTATTTACGGGGATAGAAGAAGCGGGGATTTGTGCTTATTGACCATTGCGAAAGCCCGAAAGCTTGTTGCAAAGGGGTGTGACGCCTATTTAGCATATGCTATTGATGCTAAGGCTGAGAAGAAGACGTTGGCCGATGTGCCTGTTGTATCACTGTTCCCGGATGTGTTTCCGGAAGACTTGTCTGGCATGCCGCCTGAGAGACAAGTGGAATTTCGAATTAACTTAATCCCTGGAGCTGCATCGGTAGCTCGTTCTCCTTATTTCCTTGCACCTACTGAAATGAAAGAAATGATGACACAACTCCAAGAGTTATTGGACAAGGGCTTCATTCGACCGAGTTCATCACCGTGGGGAGCTCCGTGTTTTTTGTTAAGAAGAAGGATGGCACGATGAGAATGTGCATCGATTACCGGGAGCTGAATAAGTTAACTATTAAGAACAAGTATCTGCTGCCGAGGATAGACGACTTGTTTGATCAGTTTCATGGGGCAAGTGTATTTTCTAAGATTGACTTGAGATCGGGGTACCATCAGTTGAAGGTAAGAGAAGAAGATGTGCCTAAAACAGCGTTCAGAACTCCGTATGGGCATTACGAGTTTCTGGTGATGCCTTTTGGGTTAACCAATGCCCCGGCTGTTTTTATGGATCTAATGAACAGGGTATGTAGACCGATGTTAGATAAATCGGTGATTGTGTTCATTGATGACATTTTGGTGTAATCTAAGTTTGAAGCTGAGCATGTTGAACATCTAAGGGAACTGTTGGAGTTATTGAGAAAAGAGAAGTTGTATGCCAAATTCTCAAAGTGTGAGTTTTGGTTGCAACAGATACAGTTTCTAGGACATGTGATTTCTGGAGCTGGGATTTCAGTTGATCCAGCTAAAGTTGAAGCCATAAAGAATTGGGAGCCGCCTCGTTCAGCTACGGAAGTCAGAAGTTTCCTTGGGCTGGCGGGCTATTATAGGATGTTTATCAAGGATTTTTCAAAGATTGCAGTTCCTTTGACTGCATTAACGAAGAAGAATGCACCGTTTGTTTGGGAACCTCTGCAGCAAGAGGCGTTCGAGATATTGAAGAAGACGTTAAGTGAAGCGCCGATACTTGCTCTACCGGAGGGCAATGAGGACTTTGTTGTATACACGGATGCCTCTAGGTTGGGATTAGGTGTTGTACTGATGCAGCGTGGAAAAGTAATCGCTTATGCCTCGAGACAGCTTAAGCAACACGAAAAGAACTATTCAACTCATGACTTGGAGTTGACCGCCGTTACATTTGCATTGAAGTTGTGGAGGCACTATCTCTATGGAACTAAGTGTCAGTTATACACGGACCATAAGAGCTTGAAGTATATCTTCAGTCAGAAAGAACTTAATATGAGGCAAAGACGATCTATGGAATTTATAAAGGATTATGATTGTTAAATCCTTTATCATCCTGGAATGGCTAACGTGGTAGCCAATGCTTTGAGTCGCAAAGCTTACGTTAAGGATTGCTGCTACATGATGACGTCTACTATGCTAACGTCTACAATTATAAATGATGTTAAGGCCGCTTAGGAGGAAGCCTTGAAAGATGAAAATGTTGGTACTGAGGATATAAGAGTACAGATGAAGAATATGGAAACGAGTGAGTCAGGATTGAAAGGTGTGTACGGAAGAATCTGGGTGCTAAAGTTTGGAGGCATGAGAAAGGTGATCATAGAAGAAGCACATCAGTCTAAGTTTTCTGTACATCCCGGAAGCATAAATATGTACAATGAGCTAAAAGCAGACTTTTGGTGGCCCGGATTGAAGAAGGATATAGGCCATTATGTGGAAAGATGCAGAACTTGTCGGTTAGTGAAAGCCGAACACAAGCATCCTTATGGCAGCTTGCAACCGCCTCCCATTCCGGAATGGAAGTGGGAACACATCACCATGGATTTTGTCACGAAGTTGCCGAAGACCAGGCGTCAACACGATGCTGTTTGGGTGATAGTTGATAGGTTAACTAAATCGGCACACTTTATACCGATTCGGGAAAGCTATTCATTGGAGAAATTGGCTCAGATTTACATGGACGAGATTGTTTCTAGACATGGAGTACCTAAGTCTATAGTATCTGATCGGGATAGCCGATTTACTTCAAACTTCTGGTCGACTTTACAAGAAGGGTTGGGAACGAGAATAGCAATGAGTACAACTTATCGTCCGCAAACCGATGGCCAAAGTGAAAGGAGTATCCTCACCTTGGAGGATATGATGAGATCGTGTATACTGGACCTCGGTGGCAATTGGGACGATCATTTGCCACTGATAGAGTTTTCTTATAACAACAGTTATCACGCAACAATAAAGAAGGCGCCGTTTGAGGCTTTATATGGGAGAAGGTGTAGGACTCCTAGTTGTTGGAGAGAAACTGGTGAAACACCGATTGCTGGGCCGACATTGCTTCAAGAAACAAACGAGAATATACAGTTGATTAGACAGAACATGAAGGCGGCCCATGATCGTTAGAAAAGTTATTACGACAGGAGGCACAAACCAATCAATTTTGAGATAAATGATTGGGTATATCTGAAGGCGTCACCTATGAGAGGTGTTACACGATTTGTAAAGAGAGGCAAGTTGGCTCCGAGATTTGTTGGACCATTCAGGATTATAGAGAAGGTCGGAAATCAGTCGTACCGTTTGGAGTTGCCTGAAGAGATGTCGGGCATACACCCGATGTTTCATGTGGGGAACCTTAGAAAATCATTCACTACCAGCAACGAGGTTTGGGCAGATCATACAGAGTTGCAAATTGAAGAAAGGCTCCGATATGTTGAAGAGCCGGAGTGCATTTTGGATACCAAAGTGAAGAAGCTAAGGAGCAAAGAAATTGAAATGGTGCTGGTACGTTGGAAGCATCACAAAGGAGCGAATCACACTTGGGAGACAAAGGCGGAGATGTTAAAGAAATATCCACAACTATTTGGATCCGAGTAACTTCGATGACGAAGTTTGAGCGTGGTGGAGGCCATGTTGTAACATCCTCAGATCTAAGCTATTGTAATTTAGATTAATTAATTAAATATGTTGTAATTTGTATAATTATGTTGGATTACGAAAATGATTATGTATATGAGTACTGTAAATTGGTTGATATTTTAAGGAATTAAGGAATTTTATAATATTGAATTATTATTGGTAAGTATGATAATTTAATAAAGGTTAGTGATGATAAAACTAAGACAAAATCAGTATTTAAGTGGAACCAGATAAGTAAAGGGGTGAAATGTGACAAAAGTTGAAAGTGTGAAATAAAAGGGAGAAAATCCTTATTTCATATCATTTCACCATCTTCCCACTCTCTCACTAAGCTCTCTCTCTCTCTGTAAGAAAAATCAAGAAGAGAAAATTTGTGGAAATTTGAAGTTGGAAATCTGGATTTAGCTTGCATTTAAGGAACAAAAACATCTGCAATCAACGATTTAAGGTAAATATCTCTTTAAATTTCGAAATTTGAAGGTTTTGGTTCGGTTTTTATATGAACCGAAATTTAGATTTGGTGAATGCAAATATGGATGCATGTTAGATGTTTTTGAGGATTTGTTCAAATCTAGTGTTTCTAATGCTATATATTAAATTTCAGCTCCTGATTCGAATTGTAAGTATGATTTTGGAGATTAGTGTGTGTTTATGTGTGTGTGTTCGAACGGTTGAACAAAAATGGTCAAAAAGGATTTAATTTGGAATCTAAAAGTGTTAATATTAGTGTTAAAAGGGTTGAAAATAGAGGTATTTTAATTGGTATAAGTTATTTCATGTATTAAATTAGTACCAAAAATGACTTGGATTAAATCTGGAAATAATAAAACTGCATAAGTTCGAACAAACAGATGGTCCGAATTCGGATCATGATGAACTCGGATGATCCGAATTCGGATGGGTCCGAAGTACTGACATATAAAACAGAAAAACAATTTCTATGTATTGAACTTCGGATGGGGTCCGAATTCGGTTGGGGACCGAATTCGGATATGGTCCGAAATTATCAAAAGATTCGAATTTAACGTGGTTCGAACTTAGGATGGGGGTTCGAATTTAACCTTTTGAATTTGTATGGTCTGAATTTAACAAATGGTCTGAATTTGAGGTTGTCCGAACTTGAGGGAACCGAATTGAAGGGGGGTCCGAATTCGGGTGGGGTCCGAATTCGGACATGGATCCGAATTGGGATCAAATATTACAAAACTTATAAAAATTTGGTTTAATGAAATTAAACAGTTATTGACATGATGTGTTGTTACAACTGACTTACAGGTCCCTTGTGGTGTTGTTTAACCCATAGTGGGGTACTTTGTGATCCGGTTGAAAGCCCGAAGAGAAATAAGATAATCTGAAATTAACTAAGGCACCCACTGTGAGTACCTTTGATTTTAATATTTCTACATCTGCTTTATGTTTGCATTGCCTGCTGAGGCATGTTGTTTCATATTCGATTGGCACTCTACGAACTTGCGTATATGTTGATGCACATTCATACTTGTTGTATGTCCGTTCATTTGTTGTGCATCCTTTTGATGGACTTGCGTGGTCGCATCTGTACTCTGATGTTACTGTGCTATATGACCAAGAGTTTCACACCTCTGTGGTCAGCATAGACAGTAAGTCATCCCCGATGTAATGTCTGGCTCAGATGGTTGGTTTTCTTATGTCGAATGTCAGCTCGAAGGAGCTGCGGCTCAGGCTTGCGTACTTTGAGTACGTGTGGAGTATACGGTATGTGTTACCGCGGTTACTCTGGGTGGCATCATAAAGATTTGTAGAATGTGTAAAATCTTATGGTATTCACTAAGCAATTCGCTTACCCCTAAGTTGTTACATTTTTACAGGAAAAGGGAAATCGGCCGCAGGACCATCTAGCTAGGACGCTTGTTGAAGTATTTGAAAATTTCTATTGTCTATCTTGGTATTTGGTTTATGGATTTACTGTTGTAATAAAATTTGGGATGATGTAATACTTATGAGTTTGTAGACTTAGACTTGTAACCTTTGTAGCACTGTAGGGTGTTTGACTTAGTTATATTACTTTATTTTGTACTTTAAAGCTTCCGCACTTTAATTAAGTTATCATATCATTATGTAATTGTATGTTGGTAAATAATCCTGGGTGTATTGTAATTGGTGGTTAATGTGGCTAGGGTGTCACATATATGTTTCCAGATTTTTATTTCAACAATTGAAGTTGCTGAATCAAGGTCTCCTCCAAGATATGCTTGGTTTTGAGCAGGAATTTGCTCATTGATACATTGATTGACTCTTTAGCAGAATGGCACCAAGAGTAAAATCTTTTGATGTTTTGAATGCTTTAAGTCTGTTTCTCTCTTTTATTTCAAACAAAATTGTGTTGATGTGCTTTACTTCATCAAGCTCAGTTTTCAACTTATGAAAACTGTCAAGTTCATTAGTATTTAGTTCAAGCTCAGTTTTCAATTTTAGGATCTCAGACTTTAAAGCATCCTGCTTCCCAATAGCAACTTTCAAATCCACATACAAGTAATCAAACATTTTATCTATTTCTTCAGAACTGTAATCTTTAAAGTTTTGTACCTTGTACATCATTGTACGATTCTAGTTTTCCAAAGAGCTTCTTTGAAGTTACTTGTAGTAGGAACATCATTATTGGCTACCAGAGAGTTGTTGTCTCCCTCATCAGAAGATGAGTCAGAGTCTTCCCAATCACAGGTTTCAACCATTAGTCCCTTATGTTTGTTAGAAGCCATAGAGTCTACCAACTTTTTCAGCTTAGTCATGGCTATAAGATACTCAACCCTATAGTCTTCCTCTCTATTTGTCTTGTGAAGTTTGGATGATGAGCCAACAACTTTAGACACACAGTCTGAAGCTATATGACCAGTCTTGCCACATTTAAAGCACTCAGCCTTAGATTTATCAAATGCCTTCTTTCTGATAGCATTTGATTTTCTCTGTGACATTTTATTTCCAAAAATTTTCTTGTTAAACTTTCTGACAAGCATGGCAATCACTTGCTCATCATCAAGTTCAACAAGATCTTCACATTCCTCTTCTTCCTCTGAGGTCACCTCCAATTTGTCATCAACCTGTGAGTCAGCTTTGGTGAACACATCACACACCTGATTTACAAGTTGCCTCATACTGGCCACTAATGCAGAACCTCTCTTAGACATTTCCAAGGCATTTCATTTCTGCAGCCTTGATTGATCATCATTTAGCAAGGACCCATGCTTCTAATAGCACCTGAGTTTTTGAGAATACTTGAAAAATAGTTCCATTCGTCAGGCAAAATGTCTACGAACTTGTTTTTCAATGGTCCTAACTTCAGGAACAACACCTTCAGTAGAGAGAGAGTAATGGTAGCAACAAAGGTAGGTACATAATGACCTTCCATCACTATTTCTGGAAGTTGGACTTCCGAATTTTCATGGTACAACATCATTATGCATTTCCAGCCTGAGAAGTTCTGATGGTTGAACTTAGGAGGTTTGGCCATAGAGTCATTGTCATAGTAGGAAGAGGAGTTTCAACCACTGTTGTCCATTGTGGGGAATCAGACGTTATGAGAGATCTAGAGATGACATACACTCTAAGCTGCTCTGATACCAGTTGTAGGTCCCAAAAGGTTTTCCAAGTAGGTTTACAAAGGCTATAGAGGGGGGGGGGGGGGGGTGAATACAACTAATTCTTTATCACACACTTTTTTTTAATGTTTGTATGTATATATTAACATTGGTTGATTACAAACAAGTTTGGATTGCGGAATTATCCAAACTGAGATGACAGAATTGAAACAACAAACTTTAAACTAATCTAAGACTCACTCTGACTAGTTACAATGAATTTACTCACTAAGGCTTAATCAGTGTTTACACAAGACACAGACTGAACAGCTTTGAGGATGAACAACTTAGACACACTCAGCTATATCACTCTAAGTTGAAACAGAACTTGCATGCATGAAAAACACACTTTGCTTTGCAATGCACGTTCTCTGTTTGTGGATGTCTCACTCTTGATTATCTCTAATACTTGGAAGCTTCTATTTTATACTCACACACAGAATCTCAGTGAAGCTTCTTCAATGGTGGTAGAGAAAGTGGGAATGTCTTTCAAAAAGACAAGATTACTTTTTCTGAATTCTAACAAATCAGGCTTTGTCCACTTGTTGCAGAATCTTTGACTTGTCCTTTTTTTCTCTGTCGTCCACAACTTTACCTTAAAGAGGAATGTCAACTTTAGACCTTTACTCTTCTTTGTAATACTATTCTAATATAAGCAATGGTCTGTCACCATTTCAGATTTCCTCTTTGTCTTCATGCTTTAGAACAGCTTTGGCAAAATTTAGGGTTTCTGTTTTTCAATTTCGTCTTGAGTTGTAGACTTATCTTCACGTTGAAGACTTTGCATGAGGACATGAAAACAAAGTACATAATTGTAAAACCTGTTCACAAAGAAAAAAACACTAACTTCAATCAAAGATATTCAACAAACATGAACAACTTAGACAGTTTCTGTTAACCTGACAATCTGCTAGTTACAACTAATGTAACAGTGTAAACAGACTTAGGCTGATTTTGCAAATTACTTATCATGTTTCAACAAGGCATTAAAAAGCCTTAAATTCTCCCCTTAAGTGTATCAATCAGGTTTGATTAGAAATCTCCTCCTTTGATAATAAACTGGTTTGATTGAGGCCTTTTTGTGCCTAACAATTCAAGTTCTGAAGAAAATTTCTGAAGATTTCATTAAAGTTAAAGTTCTGAAGATTATTTTTAGAAGACTTCATTAAAGTTAAATTTCTAAAGAAATTTTATTTGTTCTGAAGAAAATTTCTAAAGATTTCATTGAAGTTAAATTTCTGAAGAAATATATTTGTTATTTTTAATTGTAAAATCCTTGATGTGCACTTTAATTGTAAAATTGTTTTTTTAGTCTCTAAGAGGGGATTGTTAGGTATAACATAATAGACATGAATATCAATGTTGATAAATGTGCATGGGAAAATAGTGTTATTAGATGAAAGTTATGTAGTTAGTATAATAGAAAATTTCCAAAGGAATTTTTCTTATGTTTGAAATCTCTTATTTTCTTAAGCGTGTGATTTGTATGGTGAAAAGGGAGGATTATCCAATTCAATTCAAGATTCATTCTACAATGTATTGATTCACTTATATCATTGATTATCAAAAGATTTATTTACCCTTCTTTATATTAGCTCTCTCAAAATAAGAACACACACAAACTATGTGTTTGTGTTAGGAATAAAAATACCTCAATCAAAGTGGCTCCATATCAGAGGGGGAGATTTTAGTCAAACTTGATTGATACACTTAGTGGGAGATTGTCAAGCTCTTTAATGCCTCAATCAAACTTGATAAGGATTTGCAATACTAGCGTAAGTCAGTTCTACACTGTTACGTAAATTGTAACTTGGTAGTATGGCAAACTGTCCTCATTAGTTCAACAAGTTTGACAGTTTATGGCAGCTGCCCATGTCTGTTGGACTTGTTTAACAAAATTAAGTGGTCTATTCTTTGTGAACAGAACCTATTCTTTTTAAACAAGTTGAACACTAAATGGAATGTGTTTTCAAGTCCTCATGTAATGTTTGGAACGTTGGGATTAGCCTGAAGATTCAAGAGAATGTGGAAAATCATAACTACTATACTCTACCAACGTTGTTTACTTATATGAAGACAAAGAAAATATTTGAAAAGAGCGACGAACTTTTTATTATATCAAAATAGCTTTACAAGAAGTTTAAAGGTTATAAGTTGACTTGATTCTTTGGGATAAAGCTGGAACAACAAAAGACAAAAGAACAAGACAAAGATTTTGTGGTAAGAAGACTAAAATGACTTTTGCTACTTTTGTCTTGTTGTAGTTTAGTAAGTTTGCCTCCTTTTGAGACATTCTTACTTTTTCTACAACCAATGAAGAAGCTTCATTGAGATCCTCTGTGGGACTATTAAAGAAAGCTTCCAAGGAGAGAAAAAGTGCAGAGAACGTGAACTAATTGTTGAAAGAGTTTTTCAATCCATGCATGCACATTCTACATGAACTTAAGTGACGAAGCTAAGTGTGTCTAAGTTGTTCTAGGTAAATTTGTCCTCTAAGTTGTTTAGTTAAGTTTTTTTTAACATACACTGAGGGTGTAAACAGTGAGTGAGTCTGAGCGAGTCATCTCATCGTATCTTGTTTGAGTGTGTCATAGACTAGTGTAACATGTTGTTCAATCTTTTATCTCAGTTTGGATAGTTTCGCAATCCAAACTTTTTTGTAACTTAACATACTTGTTAATATACACATACAAAAATTAAGAAAATTTTTTGTGATTTTGTTGAAAGTGTACTCACCCCCCCCCCCCCCCCCCCGGCCCCTCTAAAGTTACTCTTGAGATACTGGGTTAAGCTTTTGGGACCACAGTGTTGTGTGTGTGATATGTTTTTTATAAAGGGAAAGTAATAAAGTTTTAGCCTTTTGGCCATTCTAGCCCCTTAACTTCTCTTTTGGGACCACTGTTGGGTCATGTTGTTTTGTTTATAAATGTAAAGTCTAGGGACCTTTATGTAATTTGTAAATAGTTATGGTAGGCATAAATAGTAACTGTAAGGGGTTTGTTTTGTAACACTTGTGATTTCCATTTGTAGCATACTGTACAGTTTCTCTCTAACATTAATCATACTGTCAGTGTTGTTGATCCATATTTGTGTGTAATTCTTACTGATTTTTGTTGAATCTAATCTATAATCGGTATCAGAGCCTAATATGGATTAAATTGAGTTATTAGTGAACAATTTTTCGAGAATTTTGAGAGTTTTTCTTTGAACCTACATTTTTCTAGAAGATCTCGATTGGGTTTTGAAACAAAAGGAATCAGAAGCTAAAATATGGTCGAGTGTTCGGTTTTTGAAGATAAATCTTATGATATAAATTTTGTTTTCTATATCAAATATCAGAATAAGTTATGCCATTTTTTATGAGATTTTGAAAACTTTGGGTTTCTTGAGGTTTTTAATTGATTTAGTGTTGTTTAATCGGTATCTAAACAAATTCATTTCATTAAAAGTGTTCCTGCACTATAGACGAACTCTGTGAAGTCATTTTTGAAATAATTTGTTAGAATTTTTTAAAAAATCATCAATTTATACTTGTTTTTTGAAACATAGTTACCAATCATGAATATTGAAGCATTCAAGGTTCAGTTAGTGTTAATCGAAATTATGGGCTGAGGAAAGCTAGATTCTGAAAGAGTTCTTCAAAATTCGACTGTAGAGGTCTTCAAAATTCTATTGAGTACTTCGAGATTCTGCGTTAAGATTTCGAGATTTTGTCCATAGCCTTCAAAACTTAGGTTAGGGTCTTCGGGATTTGAGATAAGGCATTCAAGATTCTTCCTTAGGTGTTTGAGATTTAACCTTAACTGTTCGAAATTTGTTCCATAGTGTTCGAGATGCAGCCTTATACGTTAGAGATTCAGCCTTATACCTTCTAGATTCTGCGTTATACTTCGAGATTCTTAATTAAGACTTCAAGATTCATAGTTAAGACTTCCATATTGAGACTTAGCACGTCAAAATTCAGTGTTAAGTCTTCGAGATTCACGGTTAACAATTTGAAATTCACAGAGAGGGTTCGATATTCAGTTTAATTCACTCAAATTTCATTAAAGATCTTGGAAGTCATTTTCAACAACTGTCAAGATATCAAAGCATGCACTTGCATTGGGATCTGAAACCAAGCCAAAAAATTCTTATAGAGGAGAGTATGTTCAATGGAGAGAAAGGTTCTTAGAATTTACCAATTTCCATGATGTAGTTGATGATATGTTAGAGTCTTTAATTGATGGACCTACTTAGTTCACAGTAATTTTTCTAGTTGTTACAAATGGTAATCCTTCAGTGCCTCAAAAAGTTTATATTATTCAAGATGCAAAGCTGACAAATACACAAAAGACTAGAAAGTAGGGAGCCAAGACTGCTAGAAAGTGTTTGTTACTCTCAATTCCAAATGAGATTTATATTAGCTTAATAAGTAACAAGATAGAAAAATCCAATCAGGATGAGGTTTGTAAATTGATGAGAGAATCAGATAAATTTGCAACCAGCAGCGCCAGAAACAGTTTAATGACTTTTGAAAACATTAGGGCCAATAAAGTTTATTGACTTTTGAAAACTTCAGTGCCAGAAATGGTTTGTGAGTCTAGTCGGCGAGATCAAAAGAATAGGAGTCTCAAAATCTAATCTAGATATTAATGTGAAGTTCCTGAATGTCTTGAATCCTGAGTGGAAGAAGTTCTCCATAATCATCAACAGACCAAAAATATTTATGGGATGGATATTCACATGGTTTTTGAGAATCTCAACAACTACTGGGAAGTTGTTTTGAGAAAGATGAATGAGAAGAAGGAGTCTAAGAAACCATCTCGTGATTTCCTGGCACTTCTGGGTGTAAAGAAATATAAGCATGTTTCTGAGAAAGGGAAAGTCATTTCGGTTGATAGTTCGTCACTATCCGATTCCTCTGATTCAAGCAAGGATTAAGACATTGTAGATATGGAAAGACAAACAACTTTGCCGACAAAAAATGTTTCAGAAGAAGTTTTATAGGAAGCCCACAAATAATAAGCTAAGATATAAGGATGGATCGTGAAAGTATGATGATAACTATGGCAAACCAAGTCAGTTTGCTCGAGAATGCAGGAAACCAGTTGTCAAGAATTCTGAGTATTACACAAGAAAATCACTTTTGGACAAACAAACAAAAGCTAGCAAGGATTTCATGGCTGCAGATGACCATTGGCTCGAACTGTCTGAAAATGATGATATTTTGGACATTGATGCTCATGTATCTTTCCAATCCAAGACGTTACAAGATGTGTCTGCATCTGAGAAATCTGAGACCGCAATGATTGCTGAAGATGAAGTATGGGTTGGTCTGACAGATGAAGAGAGGGAGGAAGTGGAAGCTGAGAAAGAGGGTGTTGAGACTGATGATGAAGACCAAAAGAGATTGCAGTGAACAAAGATGAAGCTGATTAAAAATTTTGAGTCTGGGACTCTTGAGGTAGATCCTAATTCTGATCTTGATGTTGATGCCTGTTTTAGTTTAGAAGATAAACTTTTGCAAATGCCCTCTATGTAAAAATATCTTGAAAAGTTTTTAAAGAATGAGAAAAACAATGTCCATTATCTAGAAAGTATATTAAATTCTAAGCATAAGTTAGTATTACAATTTTTCAATGATAAGGAATTTGCTTTACAGTCTATATCTATTATGGAGGAAAGAGTTGAAGTTTTCAAAGCTGAAAATGAAAAACTGTCTACTAAAATATCTGACATGACTGAAAAACTTAAGTTAACAGGATTAGAAAGTGTCAATAGTTTTGTGAAATATGAATCCATTTTTGTTGAATAAACTAAACTTTATGCTAGAATTAAAAGTTTAGTAGATGAGTTTCTAAAAAAACGGTCAAACTGATCAAACAATTCATCTAAATCAACAAAAAGAAACTAAGTTTTATAAGTCAAAAGCTGGTATTCGTTGTGGAAATCCTCATTACCTAGAAAAAGTATGTTCAAATGCCCCAACTCTTTATGACACAAGGTACACAAATTTGAGCTTAAAAAAAGTTTGTGTTAAAGCTTCTGAGGAAGTTGAATAAAGAGAAGATCTGAAAAGATTGAAAGCTTATCAGATGCTACTGTCTTTGGACTATGACATTCTTAATGAGAGTTACAATAAAAAATATTAAAACCTGAAGATCCTATTCAAACTTATTTTGATCAAGATCTTGCAGCACCTGAAGTTTTAAATCAAAAGACATGTATATTCAAAATTCAATTTTTGAATAGATGGTATCTGCTCTTGAATAGAAAGTAAAAGCTTTTGATGAGGAAAGAAATAAATTAAGAATTGTGATTCAATGTTTAGAAATAAAACTAGAAGAATAGACTTAGACAGTATCTGAATCTATTCTGAAATCTCTTAAATCAACAATTCAGCTCTTACTGATAACATTAACTCTGAAGAGGAGTTAGATATGTTCATGAATTCATTTACCCTCTTGATGAATTGTTTGTGAAGTTGATGAATTTGTTAAACCTATTTATATCAAAGGTAACTATTATGACTGAAGATAATGTAGAGATTTTGAAAGAATAATCTACTGAATCCAAAGTTGAAACAGTTACACCACCAATCTTAAAAAAAAGGACAAAGTTCTTATTCAACAGAAATTGAAAGAAAAGTTGTTTTACGTCCTTCTGTCACTTTGGTTGGTGAATCACCATAAAACAAAGGTTGTTAAACCCTTGCCACAAATTCCAAAAGTTCGAGATCCAACAATGGTAAGCGTATTAAACAGAGATATTCTCATTCTAATTGTTCTATGGAAAATAAAGGACAAGGAACCCAAGTCTAAACAGAATTTCTTTCAATTGGTTCCAAAACAAACTGTACAAATACGAAATCCTAAGAAAACTATTAAGAATTGGGTGCCTAAAGTTCCTCCAGTTCATAATTATGTAATTGACATTGTAGCACGTGAATTACCTGACTCATTAGGACCCATTTTGAAGTGGGTACCTCATTGCATACTACGCCTTGTAGGTAAATCACGTTTGGTATCTTGATTCTGTATGCTCCAAGCATATGACCGGGCATAAGGATACACACACGAGTTTCGTTGATAAATTTTATTGGATTTTATGTTTTGGATATGTTCAGTTACATCTGATCAGAGGGTGTGGAAGATTAATGTATGACAAGGTCACGATCAAGAAGGTGTTTTATGTTGATGTTCTAGGTCATAATCTTTTCAATATTGGTCAACTCTGTGATAAGGGTTTGGAAGTAAACAATAAAGCCAATCGTTGTAGCATTAGGTTTGAGGAAGGAAAAGAAATCTTAGCTAGTGCTAGAAAGTCAAATTTGTACTCAATTGATCTTGCCAACTTTAACATGCAAAAGGATGTGTGCTTACTATCAAAGGCATCTTTTAAAGAGTCCTGGTAACGGCACTATCGTCTTTCTCATCTGAACTTTAAAGATATGAATAATCTTGCAAAAGGAGCTATAGTCAAAGGCTTACCTAATCTGAATCCAAAAGGAACAACTGTGTGGTGCATGTGAGAAAGGAAACATGGGTAAAGCTTCACATAAATCAAAAGTTGAACAATCTTGTTAATCTTGATTCCCAGATAATATCAGCACACGATTGTATATTAACTCTCAAATATTCACACACAAACAGAATCAATGCTCAATGATTGTGTAATGATGATGAGAGAAGACAAAGAGAATTTTTGCAATATGATGCGGTGGATGGAATAATAATATCCGTGAAATTAATGTCAACCCTTTTACACAAACCCTAGGCACTTTAAACCTAGGTGAATTAAAAGAAAGTTTAGAGGAATTACACATAGACCCCTCTAACTTTAATAACAATAAACTTAAACTAGAAATAAATTACAAAAAAAACTAACCTAGAAATAATTATTACAAAATAAATGCACAAGATCGAAATTAAATATCTAACAATCTCCCCCTTTTCGATTATTGTGGTGGAACTCTGGCATGATCTGTTGTTTCTAGGAGGCTAAGGGTGACATCAAATCGTCTTATCACTTGCCTCATATGTAGCCTTTCGTTCATCTATCCAATGCCGCTGAGGATGTCTTGTATCTACTTGGGTGAGCGTCAGAGTTCTGGATTAGTCTGAGAATCGAATTCTTGTATTCTTCTTGTAAGTTCAGCTCTGACCAATCTAATTGTTCCATCGGAGTAACAGGGGAGATCCTCGAAGCGCATGAATCTTTTATGCCCTTTTTGATTCATAAAAATAACTCCTGGGTCTCCTCTAAGTACAACTCTATACGCAGGATGATGATCTAACAGGAAGCTGTCTTGCTCAGGGGCTCATAAACCGACTTTGAGCAGCACGCTCTCTATTGCCATTTGGAAGTCTCTTAAGCACATAATGATCGAGCGGTGGTTCAAACTTCATGTGAGTGTGGCTACGGCGGTCATGTGAGATAGATGTTTTTTGATTCTATGTTTCAGTTTCTCGTGCAAAAACTTGACATCGTCCACATTAACATAGTCAAGGTCATTCTCATAAAACTCCTCAACAGTACCATCTTTTGTTTCTACCTAAAAGGCAAGATAGAACATTTTAGCTCTTTTGCACATCGTGATGGTGAGAAGCCTTTTTATCTTTGACTTTGACACTTTTGACCTCTTCTCCATGAGCATCAATTGATTATACACGACCTGTTCAGCTTTGGAGACATTGGTATGTTCCATTAGTAAGCGCCTGCTGAATGACCCTGGTTTCTTCCTGAAGACCATCTTAAACATTTCTTCCAGGAATGGATTCTGGAACTGTTCAATTGGAAACTTCTGCAAAAATTCCTTCAGGCCTTGAACGGGGGGATCTTCTATCTCAGCTTTCTGTGCTTCAAGTAGTTTGAAAATCTTCCCCCTTCATTCTTGCCTCAGCTCTTCTTTCAGTTCCGGTGGCAGAGAGTGTACCCCACCTTTAGTGTACCAACTTACCCAATATAGATCGTTGTCGTCACGGATACCAGGCTCGTCAGGTGTCTCATCAAATTTGTGTACAAGCTTAGCTCCTGAGGGCTCTGGTTCCTGGGTTTGTTGTTGGGGTACAGATTGGACTTGTGGAGGATTTTGGATTCTGGGAGGGCTTTGGACTAATGGGAATTCTTTGAGAGTGGAGGGAGCTTGGATTGATGATAGGATTTCTTGTTGTGGTACGTGGGGAGGGGAGTTTTGAAATTCAAAGGATGAGGATGATTTTTGTGGTGATTTGGGCTCAAGTTTTGGGGTGAGTAAAGGATAGTCATCATCAATATCAAAGTCTAAATCAGACACCAATATGATTTTGACTTTTTCGTGAACGGGCTCATACTCGACCATTGCTGACTTGGGATCCAATGGAGTAGGACCTTCAACCAACGGCTCGTCTTCTTAACATTTCCTGAGCCCCATACCTCTGTTCCCCGGACCCTTGTATGTCTGCTCCCTCAGATTCAGCTCCCTCTATAATCATGATCGGGTCCTCAGACTGAACTTATCTGTGTTTCTCCCCCTCATGGCGATCAGGGTCATCCTGATCGTCATGTTTCCTTTTCTAGGACTCAGCCTGAGGATGGCATTATAGCTCTATTACCAGACTCAAAACGGTCCATTATTGAATTGAGCTACTCCTGGACTTGAAAAATTAAACGAGTTAACGCGTCTATCTTGTCTGAAAGATCTGAAAGCTGAGATTGGACTGAATGGGATCCTGGTGGAAGCAGATCCTCAGAATCGACACCCATACCCTTAATAAATGAGTGAAGGGCGGTATGTCGTTCTTCAACAGCCTCCTTCTAGGTGTCCAGGTCAGCCCGGGTGACAACTCCGGCAGCACGTAAAGCTGCCGTTAGCATCTCGTGATTAATCTCGTGATGGCCTGAAGTTGACGGCATCGATGATGCAACTTCAGGTCATACATCCATCACTTCTGGCTCCACAGCGGGATGCGCAGATCCGGAAGTTTGTAGAGCTGCCACGAAGGCAGCTCGTTCAACAGGGGACACTACGAAGGCGTCATACATTGTGTGTGGGGGTTGGGAGTGAGCTGTGGGCGAAGGAAGTTTGGTCACTTGGGGCGAAATGTGACCTATTTCAACATCACGACTCTCCGAGTGAGAGGGTGATGGAGTATGTGGTAAATCCCCGTGGAATGAAGTAATGTGCTTTTGAAAGAACATTAAGTGGGAGGTGGGGGTAGATTCGAACATTGGACTGATGGTCTTTTGATGGGTTGTCCGGCTGATAGGGCTTAGGTCTCCCTCAGATGTTACCTCGAGCCCTCGAAAGACAGAGACGACCCTTTCAGAATCCGCCTCCTCTGCCTCCTCACCTGCAGCTCCCTCTCTCTCTCAAGATCAATCTCCCGCTCACCCATACCCAATGTTTGTTGAACTTCCACCTCATCTCCCTCAGCCTCACTCACTCTAGCCTCACCTTCGGATTGGGTAGGTTTAGTCAGTTCTGACTGAGCCTCATCTGGATAAAATTCTTTTAGATAATCCCTAACCCGATCTGTTCGTACCGCTCTTTGACGCAGAGATAGGGGAACAGTCATGACTGGCACAGTTGGATTTCCCTTTGGGAGATTCAATTTTTGAATATTGGCTGTCATATAGACGTCGGCCTCGGGGCGCCCATGGATGTCCTCGTCATTATCCATTATGTATTAAATGATTAGCTGCAGAAAATGCTGGAGAGGTATGTATTTGCGTCCACGCTTTGTTCCTCTCTCCAGATTGACTCTCTTTAATTCTTCAAACGGAAAAGCAGCATAATCATAATACGGTCGTAGGCAAATGCTGCAAACATTGCAAGTACTTGGATGGATACTGAGTCATGACCAACTTGTTTTGCGGTGAAGCACTTGTTGATTATGTCGAAGAGAATCCTCCAATGTGCCTGAAGGTTCTTTGTGCGGTAGTCTGATGGCTTTGTCAGAGGGCCATCATATCCCAGAGAGTTGATCTCTTCCAAGGTTTCTAGAAGAGAAGGGATTGGGGAAAATGAAGTCTGGATACGGAATAGGCTTCGGCTGGAAGGCGTAGAACGTGGCGGATGGCTGCGATTGTTGTCTTGACTCGAACACAGTCAATGGTGGAGGTGAAGTATGGTTCGACATCAAATACAAACTGAAGGTGATTCAAGAACTGTTGAAGGTATATTTGTGGAACGGAGATGACGGTGGATAGTGAGTAGTATATGGGGTAGTCTTTGAGAATATCAAAAGCAATATTCTCGGTTTCACGGAGAAGGATGGATACATCGAGTTGCCAGTTATGGGCACAGAACTCGACGAACTGGGATTGGGGTAGGATGGATTCTTCTGGAAGTTGGGCGTTGTTATTAGGGATTGGTGAATGGGGCATGGTTATAACAACAGGTGGTTCCATGAGTCCTGTAAAAATGCATCAGAGTTAGAATATAAGACTTCAAAAATTTGGCATTGATCCTAAGTCTGGGATAAGTGTGAAATAGAAACTGTCTGTTCTGTTTAAAGCATTGGGTCTTTATTTGTAGAATGGGAATTTTACTAAATAAAGTTCAAAGTCAATCGTTAAGAGACCAATTTAGAACATACATTTTCCCTCAAACACTGACCCTAACTCTAACCAATGGTGCACTGGACTGGAAATATTTTTGGATTTTTGATTTTGAATGAAAATGCAAAACTTAAAAACTTAAAAAAATGTTAAGTGTTGAATTTTGGGTGAGCCGAATTCGGATGAATAGTGGTTCGAATTCAGTTCAGTCCAAAATCCGGATGATGATGTATGGATATGTAATGAAGAGGTCCGAATTCGGATGGAAGTAGAATTCGGATGGGGACAGGATTCGGGCTAGATCCAAATTCGGATGCACAGTAAATGAAAAATGAAACTTAGAAAAATAAATGAAAATTTTGAACAATGCTGATGAAGACCGAATTCGGATACACAGTGGCCAAATTCGGATGAACAGTTGTCCGAATTCGGATGCACAGTGGTTCGAATTCGGATGGAACAGTTGAAATATTGGAAAAAAATTTCTAAGTGTTAATCCGCAGTCTGAACTGTTCATCCGAATTCGTTGCATCCGAATTCGGCCCATCCGACCTTGGTCAAACAGAATTCGGTTCCATCCGAATTCACTGTTCATCCGAATTCGATCCATCCGAATTCGGTCCATCCTATCTTGGTCAACTAGTTCTAGGTCCCATCCGAAGTCACTGTTTACCCGAATTCGGTCCCATCCAAAACCACTGTTCACCCGAATTCGGTCCAATCCGAAATCATCATCTGATCCGAATTCGTACCATCCAAGGTACTGTTCATCCGCAGTTCAGCAAATCTGAATCCAGTTTCCACCATCAAGATCTCATTCTTTCATATCAGCACCATAAATCATGTCTTGAGAAGCCCTTGTCCTACGATCCGAGAACAGACCACCTGTTCTGTATCCGAATGAATATGAGCAGTGGAAGTCCCGATTTCTCAAGTTTGTCGGTATGCAACCAAATGGCAACCTTATGCTCCGATCAATTTCTGAAGGCCCAGTTATCTATTATCGGAAAATTGCTGCTAGACCCGAAGCCGACCCACTTGTTCTCGCTTCCAAAGTTGAACGTGAACCTGCGAATGAGGCAGGCGAGACAGGCAACATGCAGACAAAAGGACTGAATATTTGATCTACCAAGCCCTGCCCACTGATATTCTTGTAGGAGTAGACAACAACATGTACGCTATGGAAATGTGGGATGAATTAGAGGTTCAGATGCTAGGGGCCGACTTAGACGACCGAGCTAAGATTGAGGAGGCAAAGGTCAAGTTTACCGAGTTCAGGGCCAAAGACGGGGAGTCATTACAGGCCACGTTTACCAGATTTTGTGCGGTTCTAAACGAACTTAACAAACTACATATAAAGAAAGACAAGGATGACATCAACATCCAGTTCTTTGCTGCCTTAGCCCCCGAATGGCAAATTGCATTCTGAGCCACACGACGAGTGTTGGACATCCCCAATGTGTCTATCAATGTGGTTTTTAAATAATTGAAAAAGTATCAGGGAGACGTAAACCATCAGAAGCAGATGGCCAATTAGCTTGCATCCTTGTAACTATCTGCCAATACGGGCATCAAACCAACTAACTCTCTGGCCTTGATATCCAACAAGAACCTCCCTACTGCATCTTATACTCAAGGGTCATCATCATCTCAATGCCGCAATGCCTCTCCTCCGCGTGAGATTATAGATGAAGAAGAAGCGGCAATTCAGGAACAAATAGCCTTATGGACTAATCGTCTACAACAACGACGTTTCTCTAATAAGACTAACAATCAGCTCCTCTACGACACCGGCTCGAGGAGGTATTCCGATGATCGGAGAGATGACTATCGACGGGATGATAGAAGGGATGATTATCAGAGGGATGAGAAGATGACCGACGATATGACGATAGACGGGACTCTCGGGATGACCGCCGTTATGAAAGGCAAGACGATAGGAGAGATGATTGCAGGGATGATAGACGTGACTACGACCGTAGGGATGATCGTCGTGTCTGATGGCCAGATCCGACGATCCAGAAAGTTCTTCATCAGATTCTGAAGCACAAGATGTACACTCCTTTTACATTCCAAAGCATGTAAATAATTTATCTGCACATAGTGAATGTAAATTGCACACACATATACTTGATTTAGAAGCTAGGTTAAATGCTGAAACGGAAAAGTGTGTGCAGGCTGAATATCTATCCCAAACATTAAAAGAGTCATCTGAGTTATATCAATCAAAGTGGTTAACTAATCATAATGTGACAAAATAGATGCTAATTGAAAAGGTAGATGTTCAGGATAGGAATACGTATCTAGAATCTTGTATGAATAGGTTATCAAATGAAAAGCTCTCATTAAAAGAAGAAATATCTGTTCTATCAAAACAATTAGAAACAGTAAGTATGGAAAACATAGACAGCTTAGAAAAATACAAAATGATAGAAAAAGAAAGAATAAGCTTGTACTCTAGAATAAAGACCCTTGATGATGAATTTTTAAAACGGGGTCAAACAGAACAAACTATTCATTTGAACCAACCCAAAGAGACTAGGTTTTACCATTTTAAACAACGAATTGGTTTTAAAAATCCTAAGTATTTGGAAAAGGCTCAACAAGTTTTACCTCTCTTTTATGACATGAATTACATGGGTGCTGGGCTTAAATGTTTCTTTTTTGAGTCATCAAAAGAATTCTTAACCCAAGAAGATGAGAAACATATTGAAAATAAAGAAAAAGAAATATCTTTTAAATATGAAGAACTATACGAGAGTTATCCTTATAGAGTACCCACTCTAGAAGAAGACTTCTTGTCTAGTTATTCTGAAGCTGAAATGAAAGCAGAACTAGTAAAACCAATCCCTCACCTTTACATTTCTACAAAAGTTCTTCAACATAAAATTGAAGTTTTAGAAAAGGAATTAAAGTCAACTCAAAAGAAAGCTCTTAATTATCAAGAAGCTCTTCTTAAGAGTGAGGAAAAATTGGTAAATCACAGTTTTCAACAATCTGTAGGATTAACTGTCTACAAAGAAAAATTTTACATGGTTTCTCAAAGCTTAAAAGATCACTTAAAAGAGCCAAGAGTTTCTCGTCCTACCAAAGTCTCACCCGTGTCATCTAACAAAGGTAAAACTAAAGTTGAAAATTCTTCTATTAGTTTTAAAGGTGAGTGCTCAAAATCTTTTAAAGCTGCGGCTTTAAAGAAGACTCAGATTCAATCCAAGTCTTCTAAGAAACCCACTCACCAAGAAAAAGAAAAATCTTTAAAGTCTAAGTCTTCCATGCATACTGACTCTCGTTGTTTTATTCCTACAGATAATGTGAGAACATTACCAAGAACAACCATGCAATATTTTACAAGTTTTTTTGTGAAGAAGGCTTTTATGCCATATGATTTTGTTTCTAGAAATAGGTTGCATGTAATCTCGGAAAACAATGATTGAAGTGATGTGACGAATTCTAATGTTTGTTTGAAGTATTTTTTTAGTGACTTGTTTAAATTATGTCCAACTCGTTCAAGTTCCTGAAATGGATGCTTTTGTGCCTTATCCTGCTAAAAGAGTTCGTAAAAAAAAAAAAAAAATATTGCATCATCGGCCATCACAAAATATGAGACTTGTACTTTGCCTAGGCCCAAAACCAAAGCAAAAGTCAAACAAGTCTCAAAAAGTCAAAAACCAAATGTAATTTCATCGCCTAAGGTTCCAAAGCCTGATAAATCCAATTTTCAATGGATTCCAAAAGGCTATGCATCTGGTCCACACATAACTGCAAAATGGGTTCCTAAAACTGCAAACGTGCCATATTCACCTGGAACTCCTAACCCAAAAGGACCCATATTAAGATGGGTACCCAAAGTTGTGTGATCTTAATGCAGATGGTTCTTGGTTACTACAGATCAAGACCCGTACTTCAATGAATTGGCTTCTAGTTATCATAGGCAAGGTCCCGATCTTCTGCTTGTCGGTTGTGCTTAAACCGACACATTTGGCTTCTGTGCACACAGCTCAGGACCTGGTCTAATTTCATCATGTTTTCTGAACATCTCAGTTCAGAACACGGTTTGATTGTCAATATAAGATGGATCTGTTTAAATGCTTATAGATTTTCATTATATGTATTTATTTGTTTTTCAGGCAAAATCCATCTGGTATATGGATTCGGGTTGCTCCAAGCACATGACCGGGAGAAGAGAATTGTTTTACAATGTAGTAGAACAATACTGTGGGACAGTAAAATTCGGGAACAGTCACCATGCTCACATAGAAGGATACGGGGATTTAGTATTAAATAATCTAGTCATCAAGGATGTTGACTATGTTGAGGGATTATCACATAATCTGTTTATCATAGGTCAGCTCTGCGATAAATGATTAGAAGTAACGTTTAGGGCTAAGAACTATAGTGTTAAGAGTATGGATGGCAAAGAAATTTTATCCGGTTCCCGTAACTCTAACCTTTACACCATAGACGTAGCTAAGCTCATGGTTAAGGATAGCATCTGCCTTCTGTCAGAAGCCTAATCAAAAGACTCTTGGTTGTGGCATCGTAGGCTATCCCACTTAAACTTTGAAAACATCAACAAGCTGGCTGCTAAACAACTGGTGAAAGGTCTCCCAGAACTATGATATGAAAAAGACCATCTGTGTGGAGCATGTGAGAAGGGCATGATGAAAAGATCATCTCACAAACCAAAACCCGAACCATCATCGAAGAGAGTGTTGGAGTTACTTCATATGGACTTATGCGGACCAATGCGGACCCAAAGCATAAATGGAAAGCGATATGTGTATGTTATCGTTGATGATTACTCACGATAAACCTGGGATAAATTCTTGCGATCCAAGGATGAGACAGCTCAAGAAATCATCGATTTTATGAAGAGTGTTGAAAGTAAATAGCAAATGTCCGTTCAATCAATCCGATCTGACAATGGCACGGAATTCAAGAATGCGGTGGTAGAGGGCTTCCTTCGATCCAAAGGTATTCAACATCAATATTCTGCTGCTAGAACACCTCAAAAAAAAGAGTCGTAGAAAGTCGTAACCGTACCCTTGTGGAAGCTGCACGTACAATGCTGAATTATTCAAAGCTACCTCCTTTCTTGGGGGCCGAAGCCATGTCAACAGCTTGCTACACGTATAATCGCTCCATAATCCATAAGCGTTTCAATAAAACTCCATATCAACTCTTCTTGAATAAAGTGTCTTTTATCAAGTACTTACGTGTATTTGGTTGCAGGTGCTATGTACTTAATGACAAAGACAACCTCAGGAAATTCAACGAGAAAGCGGATGAAGCGATCTTCATTGGATACTCATCCAACTCGAAGGTATACTGTGCATTCAACACCAGAACCAGGACAGTCAATGAAAGTGTGCAAGTCACATCTGATGAATTGGCTGAACTGACACCCGAAGTTGATCATTCAGGACCACGCATTACACCAATGCCTAGAGACTCTTCTTCTCAATCTACTTCTGTTTCACCTTCTGATTTAATTAATTTATTTGATCTTTTTTATGTAGAATTTTTCGTTCCTATTTCTAATGTTTCTAATATTTCTTCTACTGTAGGTAACACATCCAACAATTCAACTGCACCACAAATTCTATCTGATCCATCTTCATCCATTTCAAACCCACATCCATCAACTTCATCCACTGATACATCCGCAGTTGAATCTACTCCAGAAATACCCTCGCACATCATGCCAAACATCCTTCCTTCACCTGAACACACTGAACCCGAATCGTAACCAGTGACACCATCACTAGAAACCATTGACCATCAATCTTCCTCCATTCCGACACTCACCACTGAGATTCCATCTCGTTCACCCCTTCCAGACGAAACAAAATGGACCCGAAGTCACCCAACCGATCAAATCATTTGTGATGTCTCAACCGGTGTCCAAACTCGAAGGGTGTCTGCTAATGAACGTCTCCTTGCGTCATTCCTTAGTATGATAGAGCCAGCTCGTGTGGATGAAGCCTTAAAAGACCCAGACTGGATTTTTGCAATGCAAGAAGAGCTCAACCAGTTTGAACAGCTTCGAGTATGGCGGTTAGTTCCCAAGCCCAAAGACCAAACAATTATCGGAACGAAGTGGATCTACAAGAACAAACGAGACGAAAACGGCCTCGTGATAAGAAACAAAGCAAGACTTGTCGCTAAAGGCTACCGACAACAAGAATGGATAGATTATGAAGAGACCTTCACTCCAGTTGCACGGATTGAAGCTATCAGAATCTTCTTGGCGTACGCGGCACACAAGGACTTCAAAGTGTACCAGATGGACGTCAAGACAGCCTTTCTTAACGTGAACTTAATGAAGAGGTGTACGTTGAACAACCACAAGAATTTGTTTTTGCACATAAACTTGACCATGTTTATGTGCTAGACAAATCGCTCTATGGTTTGAAACAAGCACCTCGCGCATGGTATGACATTCTCTCTAACTTTCTTATCTCTGCTGGTTTCAGCAAAGGTGTGGTGGACAAAACATTGTTCACAAAAAGGAAAGGCCCGCACATAATGCTTGTTCAAATATATGTCGACGATATTAT
The DNA here is from genome assembly GCA_020465985.1 of Centrapalus pauciflorus. Taxonomy (NCBI): domain Eukaryota; kingdom Viridiplantae; phylum Streptophyta; class Magnoliopsida; order Asterales; family Asteraceae; genus Centrapalus; species Centrapalus pauciflorus. The sequence goes on along the minus strand of JAANYP010000621.1, from coordinate 84,725 downwards.
ATTTGGATCTACTGACAGTAATTTCTGTAATGATTTTTCAACTCTAATGGAGTTTTGTTTCGAGATGAGTATGATGGGGGAAATGAATTTTTTCCTCGGATTACAAGTCAAACAACTTGAAAATGGGATTTTTGAACTAGTCGAAATATACTCTTGACATTCTCAAGAAGTATAAGTTAGACTCTTGCACGAGTATCGCAACTCCCATGGCTTCCAACTGTAAGTTAGACACTGATCCTTCTGGGGAAAGTGTCAATAATACAACTTACAGAGGGATGATAGGATCCTTACTGTATCTGACTGCTAGTAGACCTGATATAATGATTTCAACATCTATTTGTGCTCGTTTTCAGGCCGACCCAAAAGAATCACACCTAACTACGGTAAAACGCATTTTTCGTTATCTTAAGGGTACACCCGATCTTGGTCTTTGGTATCCAAAAGGAACCGAATTTGATCTTACTGCCTTTTCAGATGCTGATTTTATAGGTTGTAGAGTTGACAGGAAAAGCACATCAGGTGGAATACAGTTCTTGGGAGACAGACCGGTGAGTTGGTCTTCCAAAAAGCAGAATTATGTTTCAACATCCACAGCTGAAGTTGAGTAGGTAGCAGTTGCAAGCTGTTGCTCAGTGTTGTGGATGAGAACACAATTACGTGATTATGGATTCTCGCTCACCAACATTCCAATTTACTGCTATTCTCGAAGTGCGATTGCTATCTCTTGCAATGTTGTGCAACACTCTCGAACGAAACATATAGATATCAGGTATCATTTTATTAAATATCATGTAGAAAAGGGAACAATTGAGTTATACTTTACAGAATATCAACTTGCAGATATTTTTACTAAAGCTTTAGATGAACCTCGTTTTCAGTTTTTAGTATCACATATCGGCATGTTGAATCCTTCTTCTAGTTAAACTTCAGATGTTGTCTAAAAATAATTCTATTTCAAAAATTCATGTTTGAAATTTCTTTATTTCAGAAAATATCTGTTATTTAAATTTAAGGGGTGTGTCACAAAATTAAATTTCAATATTTTCTTATCTATGTACATCTTTAATAATTAATGATCCTGACAAATTGCTCTATGAATTGTTTTTCACTGAGAGGGACGCAAATTTATTCAGGTTTGTCTGTATCTTTGAGGTTGAAAAGTGTAGGTCCCAAAAGATATCCCAAGTATATAGCCTTAAGCTGTAAAGGGGGGGGGGGGTGAATACAGCTATTTAAAAACTACACACAATTTTCTCAATGTTTGTATGTATTATCAACAAATGTTAATTACAAACGAGCTTGAATGCGGAAAGGTTCAAGCTGAGATGACAGATACAACAGTATGTTTAACTAGTCTAAGACAGACTTAAACTAATTACAATGAATACACTCACTAAGAATCACTCACTGTGTTTACAAGACTCAGAGGAACAACTTGGATAAGAACAGCTTAGACACAAAGCAGTGTTTTATCCAAACAGACTTGCATGCATGAAAGACACACTTGAATGCACGTTCACTCTTGGGTTCAGCACTTAGCTTTTTTGGCTTAACCTTTCAATCCTTGGAAGTTTCTTTTTATACTCACTCAGAGGATCTAAGTGAAGCTTCTTCATTGGACGAAAGGAAAAAGGGAAAGTCTTGTTGAAAAGACAACATAAACTTTTCTGCACATTCTGAAAAGCAGACTTGTCTTCATGTGGGCAGAACTTTTGTCTTTTCACTTTGTCTATTGTTGCATTAGCTTTAACTAAATAAGGAATGTAAACTTTGCGTCTTTCTTCCTTTGTTAAGGCCTATTTTGATATAAGAAAAAGGTCTGTCACCCTTTTTCAAATATCCTTTTGTCTTCATGTAACAGAACAGTGTGGGCAGGCTGTGCAGTTCTGATTTCCACTTTGTATTCGACTTTGTAAACTGATCTTTTAGCCAAAAACAATACATGAGGACTTGGAAACATATTCCAACGAGTGTTTAGCCTGTTCACAAAGAACAGGTTCTGTTCACAAAGAACAGAACACTTGTAACTGCCCAAGCTGCTCATCAGTGTAGAGCAGCGTAGACAGTTTCTGCCCAGCCTGTTCAGGGGACTGAACAGCTTGGACAAACTGTCTTTGTTGCAACGAATGCAACACATAGAAAAGCTTTGGCTGATATTGCAAATCACTTAAACGGTTTCAATAAGGCATAAACAAGCCTTAAATTATACCTTTCAAGTGCATCAACAGGTTTGATTAAGAATCTCCCCCTCAGATGCAGAACAGGTTTGACTGAGGCCTTTTGTGCCTAACAATCTCCCCCTATTTGCAATAACCAGTCTATGCTAGTCTTATCAAAAATCACTATATATTTTTACAGTACATTTGCTGAAATAAAGTTACAACATCAAAGTAAAGTAAAAGATCAGTTTATATATATACTGATTCTTGATTACATAAAACAACACATGTTTTTACAAAAGTACAACTGATGTATTGATGTATATTACAACTAATTTAAAAGATAAATTACAACTTATGTAATTAAGGTACAACTAATGTACAACAGATTTGGACTGTTTGTGTTGGGAGCAAGTAATGGTAATCCTGTCCAACTGATGGACAGCTTCCATTCTTCACCTACCCAGATGGTAGATGGACTTCAAGATGGTGGTGGTGGCATTCCTTCTCCTAACATTTTCTCCAGGTGCTCTCTACTTTCATCCAATTCTTCAATTTCAACTCTGAGGAATATAAAATTTGGATGATTGAGCTCTCCTCTTTCATGGAATCCTCTAAGCTGATCCCAAATAGCTGCTCTCCACTTGACAGATTGCTTAAAAGAGTTTGACAGTCTGAATGCTACAAGCTGTTTGAGGCCTACTTTGTGAAGATCAGATGCTCTTTGAAAGCATTCCTTCTGTGTCAGGGGATCCACAAAAAGTTCCCCCAGCTCAGGCTCTTCAATCAGCTTGCCATCTTCAAATTCTACTCCATTAGGCAGACTGTGATTTACTCCTTTGATTTCTACAGCAATGTCACCCTGTTCAATAATAATAAGGAGTTCCTCCAGCTCAGTATCCTTCCTTGTCCTCCTGGCCTTTATTTTGGGTTGTGTCACATAGACACCCTCACTGACTTCTTTTGAGATCAGGCCAAGATCCTTCACTCTCTCCATTAGCTTTTTAACATATGCCCTGATTGTCTTAGCCGTTTCTGACTTAGACTCACTCAGAGCAACTGCCAGCTCAATCCATTCCCTGTACCCCATTTGTGCAACATCAGTGTAGTCATACGTTTCTAGTTCTGGGCCTGTTGCACCCATTCTCGTTATTTTCAACTTCCACTGACTGCCTTTTCTTGATATGGGAACAGCTTTGACAATTGCTTTCTTGGCAAGCCTTCTATCAGCAACATCCTGAAATTTTCTTCTTGCAAGGTTGTCAAAGTGGAACAAAGCTATTGCAGAAGGCACTTGAGTTTTGGTCACTGAGACCAGAGCACCCTTTTCTTTTTCTGCTTCCTTCTCTCCTGCTGATCCCTTAGCAGCTTCCACTAATTTCTTTTGCACATCCAGAGAGGACATTTTAACTTTCCTTGCCTCTTGAAGTGCAAAAGACTTAGCAGCTTTGGCAGATTCTTCTTCTTTCCTTAGAGCTTCCAGGGCTTAAAGTTGTTCTTCTCTAAACTCAAAGTATTTGTGCATAGGAAGACCCATTTCTTTGCCCTGGCTTTGTGAAATTTAATCTCTGCTGCTTTCTGCTGTTGGGAATCAACTGCTGCTTTTTCTTTTCCTTTAGCTGTTGTAGTGGCAGTAGCTTCAGGACTTTCCTCCTCCTCCTCCTCTTCTTCTTCTAGAATCAGATGCCTCTTTCTGCTGCTTGGTCTGCCCTCAGTAATGAATTCCTCCCCCTTAGACTGAGCAGGGTTTGGAGATTCAGCCTGAGTAGGCTGAGCAGGTTGGGAAGCACCTTCCATTGTACATGTTGCAGATGCTCGTGCTGGTTGACCAGTGGGTATTGTAGGCACTGATTTCTCCTTAGGAGAAGAAGTTTTCTCCCCCTTAGACTTAGTCTTCGAGGCAGATGACTTCTCCCCCTTTGAAGGAGACGTACCAGCACCTTAAACACCTGGTCTGCCTAAAGACACAAAGTCAGCAGGCTTGCCAGCAGTTTTGGCAGCAGGCTTGGGGCCAACAAGGCTATGCACTAAGAAAGCCAGGTTGTCCTTCACCTCTGCAAGCTGGGAAAGACAGGTTTGAAGAGAAGAGGATTGGGTATCAGCAAGGGAGGTCAGCTTGACAATGTTTTCCCTATCAGAAGCTGTGAACAGCAAACTTTGAAGCTGTGCAAGATGTAGTTCAAGAAAATCTTGCACATCAGCAAGGTTTGATGACACAGAATTGGATAGGGAGCCAATGAGTGTGTTCAAGCTGGCCAGAGTGGCAGGAAAAGTAGAGTTGGAAGAAGTTAGGAGAATCGACAGCTGTTGAGAAATAGCTATCATTGAGGACACAGAGTCCTGTTGTAGTGAAAGAATTGAGGATAGGAAGGTGGAGACATTTTGCAGCTGTGCAGTGAGTGCAAGCAGCTGTGGAGAGTTATCAGGTTGTGGAGTGGCAGGGAAGGAATCCTTGAACAGATCAAAGAATCCCTTAAGCTGTTCAGACACAGAGTCTGAAATAAGAGAGGGGAGAGAAGACATAGAGGTTTCTAGAGAACCAACTTTGTTGGTCAGCAGGGAAAGCTGATCCTTCAAAGGCAGGTCTTTAGGAGATGGAGGTGTATGGGTTGACTGTTTAGATTGGGTTGATGGAGATGAAGATGAAGAGGCTGGTGTTTGAGGATGTGATGGAGAGAGAAGAGGAACAGTAGAGAGAAGTTCCATAGCCTGGGCAAAAGTAATGTGGCCCTGCTTGGAGGGGTCAAAGGGTCCCTCAGCAGTGGCTGTAGCTGCATCATCAGGAGAAGGGGTTGATGTTGGGGGCCTTTCAGATGCTGCTTGTGTTACAACACCTTCATTAAGGCCAGTGGTTGTTCCCTCTGCAGTGCCTTGGTGTAAAAGCACCTTATCATGGGGAGATGGGATATGCATTTCAACATCAGCAGTGATGAATTCTGCTGATGGAACTTGCACTGAAGGGGCAGCCTCACCAAAGGGATGGTATGTTCCCTGAGGTTCATCAGCCTGTGTTGTTGGTCCCTCAGCAGCTGTTTGGTGTTGAACAGCTGTATCATTAAGGAACAGAAGATTGAGGCTGATCTGCTGGATGATCTAAACCAGCAGGGTGGGCACCTCGTGCAGACTCAGGGTTTAGAGAAGTATGAGGTGGGGACAGTGTGGACGCAGTATGGAGTGGAGAGGACTCCTGTCTTTCAATATTCTCAGCCTGTTGGGAGGCTGGAATAGTTGATGTGGCTGTCTCCATTTGTACAACTGGTTCCTGTTGGGAGGAACCAGAGGGTCTAGGCTGACTCTGGGTAGACTCAGGTTGGAGTGAAGCAGGCTACAATTGTGCTGAACCTTCTCCCAAAATAAGAGAGGCAGCAGGGGTTGCTTCTTTTTCAACTGAACCCTGTTGAGAGGGAACAGAGGGGCTAGTTGTCTGGGCTGTCTTCTTTTTGGCGAGTGATTTGCGATGGTATTGGATGGATGAAGTAGGTGACTGTGGTAAGGTGATGGGTTCTGTTTGGACAGGGTGGGAGACTGGGTCAGGAACAGTTAGGTTGGCCTGTTCCATGGTCTCAGGTGCCACGGAGGCACCAGCCACAAAGGCTTCAGGTTCAACGGATGAACCAGGGTGAGGAGCCTGCTCCCCCTCAGCCACAGAGGGTAAGGAAGCAGACTCAGACTGAGCTGTTTTAGCCTTCTTGGGCACAGGCCCAGCTTCAGTGGTTGCCAGGGTCCTTTTAACCATCTTGGACCTGGCTTTGGATTTTGCCTTGGGAGCAGCTTTGGGAGCAACCCTCACATCGAAAGGTCCTTCCACTAACCCCAGTAATCTCCTCATTGGAGTAGATAGAAGAGGCTCATTGGGTAGAACAGGTGTATAGAAAACTCTATTCCCTATGACAGGGAATGCAGCAGTCTTAAGTGGAGGCTGAGAGTTATATAGATGCTCACCATAATGATGCTTGAAGATGAGGCTCAGAAACCTTGGATACCGAACAGCAGCTGGACGGGTTTCTTGTTGTACCAGGTTCCTCAAATTCAGAAAAATCCACTTAGCCATGTCCATTGTAGTCCCATCCACCAGCTGTAGGACTATTGGGATTTCATCACGGCTCAGTTGGTCAAATGACCCAACTTTACTTCTCAAGCACATCACCACTGAGGCAAATAGAACACTGTAGGTAGGAGACAGATCCTTCCTGAACAGCGTAGCTCCGATTTTAGGTTCTGCTACACCACAGAAGCGTAGCAAATTCCCATTTGGTCATTCTCATGTTGAGGCATGTCATATGGTTCTGCAACAGGAAGACGCAGAGCTTCCCTAAGGAGACCAGTAGTGATTTCAATGGTCTGAGTCCCATTGAGAATACTTCCTTTGATGACTCTGGTGTCTGGATTGTAGGCACAAGTGTACCAAAACTCGTACACCATCTCCTGGTACAGGACACCAGGAGTGGCAGTCATAGCATAGTTCAACGGATGAACTTGGAGAAATTCCACCATCTGTTCATAACCCTTCCCCACATAGTTTTTGGGAATGGTTAGGTTAGTAATGTAGTTGGTGGGTTTGATGGTCAGCATTGTGGTAACTGATGAATGTTTAACAACATCATCACCAACGAACACTGGAAGAAAGGGATTGTTTCTTTGAGCCATTTGTGAAGGTTTGGGATTTTGAGAAGCAGAGGACACTTAGTCGATTTAGGGTTCTTGAGGATTTTTGGAAATAGTGAGGAAGACGAAGATGAAACAGTAGGGGGTATTTATAGGATTTGAATGTGAGTGGGTATGAGAGAGAAACATTTGGGCGGTTGATTTGAAAAAGTCGTTAACGGAAAACGGAACAGTTGTCTATGTCAGACCGTTCGTCAGACCACTTGAGCCCTTTTTAATCACTAACACACGTAACCCACATTATCCGCAGTAATTAAGTTAAATAAAAACTGAAATTAAGTAACTTAATTGTGAGGAAAGGTAGTTAAAACTATTGCTCTAAGGTGTTGGTCAAACCTGTGATGAGTAGGGTCATCACAGGCTGTTCATTCTTTAAGTTGTTCACTCTTCACACTGTGCTTTCAACCTGTGTTCTAATTTAAGATCAGGTTATGTTCAATAGCTGAACAGGTTACAAGACAATGTCTTGTAGAACAGTGTGAAGGAGTGAGCAGAGTGGAGAGTGGACCATCAGAGCAGGCTGGACGTATAAACTGTTATTGTTCAGCTTGTTGTATGCTCAAGCTGTTCAGGTTTTTCAGAAAAATGGCTAAGTATAGAACATATATAGCCTGTTCTGCCTAAGCTGTTCTGAGAAAACTTGAGCAGTGTGAGACATACAATGTCTTAGACCTTTGAGGACACTTAGTCACTCTTGTTTAACATGCCCAGCTTACTGACAAGGTAATTAAACCTGGTTTCATCAAGAGGTTTGGTGAAAATGTCTGCAAGCTGTTCATTAGTGGAAATAAAGCTTACCTCCACATTACCTTTCTGAATGTTATCCCTGATGAAGTGATGTCTGACCTCAATATGCTTTGTTCTTGAATGAAATGCTGGATTGTTGGAAATGGCTATGGCACTTGTGTTATCACACAGAATAGGAATTTTCCTATACACAAGTCCATAGTCTTCAAGCTGATGCTGCATCCATAGAATCTGCCCATAGCAGCTTCCAGCAGCAATGTACTCAGCTTCAGCAGAAGAAGTAGACACTGAGTTCTACTTCTTGCTACACCAACTTATCAACTTACCACCAAGGAGTTGACATCCACCTGTTGTGCTTTTCCTATATAGCCTGCAGCCTGCAAAATCAGAATCTGAATAACCTGTTAGTTCAAGGCTTGAGTCTTTGGGATACCAAAGACCCAAACCTGGTGTACCCTTCAGGTATCTGAAGATTCGTTTAACAGCAGCTAGATGAGATTCCTTTGGATCAGCTTGGAACCTAGCACACAAACAGGTAGCAAACATAATATCAGGTCTACTAGCAGTTAAAATAGCAAGCTCCCAATCATGCCTCTGTAAGCTGTTATTGAAACAGCTTTGCCACTGGCATCAGCATCCAATTTTACATTTGTTGCCATTGGGGTTTTAATAGGAGAACTTTGATCAAATTTAAAATTTTTCAAGAGATTTAAGGTATACTTTCTTTGATTTATAAAAATTCCAGTTGAGGTTTGTTTAACCTGTAATCCTAAAAAGAAAGTAAGTTCACCCATCATACTCATTTCATATTTGGATTTCATGAGTAATGAAAAGTTCTTGCATAACTGCTCATTAGTAGAACCAAATATTATGTCATCCACATAAATTTGAACAAGCATAATATCAGACTTCACCTTCTTTATGAACAGTGTGGTATCCACTTTACCTCTGGAATACCCATTGCTCATAAGGAACTCAGTAAGAGTGTCATACCAGGCTCTAGGGGCTTGTTTGAGACCATTGATAGCTTTGTCCAACTTATAGACAAAACCTGTATGTTGTTCATTTTCAAAACCTGGAGGCTGCTTGACATATACTTCTTCCTGCAGCTTCCCATTTAAAAATGCACTCTTCACATCATGATTATCAGGTTCCACACTGGAAGTAGTGGAAGCTTTTGAGTCCTCTTCACTGTTTGAATGCATGAGATCATCAGAGTTTAATTCTCCTGAGACTGATTCAGGAACAGCTTTGGTGGAAGCATTTTTGGACTCTTCAAAGGTAACATTGATAGATTCATCTATCACCTTTCTTTTGTTGTTGTACACTCTGTAGGCCTTGGAGATAGCAGAGTAACCAACAAACACACCTTCATCAGCTTTTGGTTCAAACTTTGCCAGCTGGTCCCTTTGATTCAGAATGAAGCAGGGACACCCAAACACATGGAAATAACTGACATTTGGCTTTCTCCCTTTGAGCAGCACATAGGGAGTCTTGTTGAACCTTTTCACCACTAAGGATCTGTTTTGAGTGAAGCAGGCAGTGTTAACAGCTTCAGCCCAGAATGATGAAGGTAAACCAGATGCACACAACATGGTTCTAGCAGCTTCAATGAGAGTTCGGTTTCTCCTTTCAGCAACTCCATTTTGTTGTGGAGTTCTTACAGCTGAAAGGTTTTGAGTGATTCCTTTATCTTCAAAGAAGTCTTCAAGAGTACTGTTTCTAAATTCAGTACCATGATCACTTCTGAGCTGCTTAACTTGGGCAGAGTTCAGCATTTCCATCTTTTTCACAAATCCAATAATTTCTCTAGCAGCCTCTCCTTTGCTCTTTAGGAAGATAACCCATGTGTACCTGGAGAACTCATAAACCATTACTAGAGTGTATTTTCTTCCTCCTAGACTTGGGACATTGACAGGTCCAAACAAGTCCATATGGATTAAGAAAAGAGGAGTATCAATAGAAAAATTATGCTTGGATTTAAAAGATGATTTCCTCTGCTTGCCTTTCTCACAAGCTGTGCAGAGTCTATCCTTAACAAAGGTCATAGAAGGCAAACCTGTCACTAACTCTTTCTTACAGAGTTTGTTGATGTTCAGGTGTGACAGCCTTTTGTGCCATAACCAGTTTAGGTCTGCATTTATTCTTGTGAGAAAACAGGTTTCAGTTGTGGGATCAGCAGATTGCATGTCCACAACATATACACCTTTCTTACGTTGAGCACACATCACAACTTTGCCTTGGGGATCGAATATGTAACCTAGATGCTCATCAAAGTTAACCTTCTAGCCAGCATCACACAGTTGACTTATGCTAACAAGGTTATGTTTCAGCCCAACCACATAGGCTACTCTTTTGAACACTGTAGCACCAGCTTTAAGAGTTCCATATCCTCAGTGGATCCCTGTACATTATCACCAAAGGTGACTTTTGGCCCTTTTCAGGCCAGAGATCACTCAGCATGTCCTTACAACCTGTCATGTGCCCTGAGCAGCCACTGTTCAAGTACCAAACCTGGGATGGTTGTTTTTCCTGCAGAGTGACAAGAAGAATATTAGTCATTTTTAGGGGAACTCATCACAGAGATGAGTTCTCCCACTTCATCAACATTTGTTGATGGACTTGTGATATCAACACTAATATTCCCTATTTGAATGGTATCAGTTTGGATACCATTCTCATCGACTAAGATGTTTCCAACACTGTTTTTGTTAGCAGTGTGAGAACTACCATAGTCAGCAGGCCTCATGTCCTTAGCTTCAAGACAGTCTTTGGCCAGATGTGTCTTCATTCCACATTTATAGCATTTTCTCCTTTTAGCATTTTTGGAAGAAGACCTTCCAGAAACACATTCTGAGTTATTTCTGTTGATTCTATCAGCAGGTTTAGCAAACTCATTACTATTTGATGAATCAACAGCTTGAGTGGAAAGTTCAATAGTCACAGCTTTGCCTGTCTCTTCTTTCCTTTTTTTAGGAGGGCAGATGTCAAAGATGGTAAGCTTAATTGGCTTTTCAACTTCCACAGGTTTAGGAAACTTATTCCCAACTTTCTCAGGCTAAGCAATGGCTTTGCCTTTGTCCTTCCTGAGATGTGATTGATGCTGCCAATCAACATAATCATTATTTCTGGTTTTGAAAAACTTATTCTTATTTAAAACCAGTTTACCACTATGATTAGAAAACTTATTTGAAATCACAGCAGGTTTGCCTTCAACATGAGACTTACCCTTGTTAAAGGCAGACTGCTTACTTTTTAAAAACTTATTTTCAAAATGTTTAGCATTAAAAGGATTAGTATGCCTTTTACCATCAGCTTTAGATCCAGAGCCTGTTTTGTCAGCAGGCTTGGTGTCCACAGCTACAGTTTGGACATGTTTTCCTTTCTTTTGCTTGTGTGAATCAGCAGAGCACTTAGCAAGCTGATTTGATGGAGAACTCATTCCATCAGCAGCTTTTGAGCTAGGTTCACACGAGCTGTCAGTGTTTTGAGGCCTGACAAACCTGTTTGTTGAGATTAATTTACCATTCACTTTTTGAATAAAAGTGTTTGGAAGCTCACCAAGAGTGGACAAGTCTTCTTTAAGATTATTAACCTCAACAATAGAAGCTGCTGTGTCAAGATCCCCTCCAAGATAGGCTTGGATTTGTGCAGGGGTCTGCTGACTTATGCAATGGCTGACTTTTTGTGCAGATTGGCACCAAGAGTTAACTATCTTTTGAAGCTTAGCATGTTTTATATCTGTTTCTCTCTTTTCTTCCAGTAAAATGGAGTTGATGTGTTTTAATTCATCAAGCTCAGTTTCCAACTTATGGAAACTGTCCAGTTTACTGGATTTTGTTTCAAGATCAGCTTTAAGCTTAGAGATTTCAGATGATAAAACAATATGCTTCTCAACAGCAGCCTTCAGATCAACAAGCATATATTCAAACATTTTAACTTTTTCTTCAGAACTGTAATCCATAAAATTTTGTACCTTATACATCATTGTAGGGTTCGAGTTCTCCAAGCTGCTGAAGGCTTCAACTTCAACCAGATCCTGTTTGAAGTTGCTTGTTGATGGGACATCAGTGTTGGCCATCAGACATTGATTGTCTTCTTCATCTGAAGATGAATCAGACTCCTCCCAGTCACAAGTCTCTGCCATGAGTCCCTTTTGTCGGTTGGAAACCACTGAGTTTTCCAACTTCCTCAGCTTAGCCATGGCCATAAGGTACTTAGCCCTATATCCATCATCCCTGTTTGTCTTGTGTGGTTTGGATGACTGACCAACAGCTTTTGACACACAGTCAACAGCTATATGGCCAGTTTTGCCACATTTGATACACTCAACTTTGGTCTTGTCAAATGCCTTCTTTTTTACAGCATTTGAACTTCCCTGCAGCATGTTTCTTCCAAACCTTTTCTTGTTGAACCTTTTGACAAGCATGGCTATCATTTGCTCATCATCTAGTTCAGCAAGCTCTGCATTATCTTCTTCATCTGACATTTCCTCCTTATCATCAGCCTGTTGATCAGGTTGAGTGAACACATCAACCACCTGATTTCCAGGATGTCTCACACTGGCCACAAAGGCTGCACCTGTCTTAGACATTTCCAAGGCATTTCTCTTCTGTTGCCTTGACTGCTCATCATTCAGTAAGGATCCATACAAGTTAACAAGATCCATACTTCTGATGGTACCTAAATTTCTTAAAATTGTAGAAAAATAATTTCATTCTTCAGGCAAGATGTCTAAGAATTTATTCACCAGAGTCAGGCTGTCCTTAGTGATCCCAACAGCTTTGAGATCATTGACAAGAGCAGTAAACCTGGTGTAGGTTTCTGTGAGAGTCTCCTTTGGTTTTGCAAAAAAGAGTTCATACTGTCTAACAAGATTGTTAATCCTGTTGTCTAGTGTGATTGTGGGTCCATCATAGACGGTACATAAAGTATCCCACATCTCCTTTGCAGTCTTCATCTTCTCAACCTGTTTAAACACATCATCAGGCAGAGAGATAACCAGTATTTCCTGGCCTTTGCATCCAGAGACACCAGTCTTTTGTCTTCATCAGACCATTGAGCTTTAGCTTTCTCAAAGGTTCTGATTTCAGGAGCAGTTCAACCGCTGGAGTTATGGTTGTAACAGAGGTTAGCACATAGGGACCCTCCATTACAATCTCTGGTAGTTGTACATCCAGATTCTCTAAGTAGAGCATCATTCCGCACTTCCAACCAGAGAAGTTCTGATGATTGAATTTTGGAGGTTTGCCCATTGAACCATTGTCATAGTATGAGGAACTTGCAGCACTGCCGTCCATGGAAACTTTGGGAGAATGAGAGATCTAGAATGACACACACTCTAAACTGCTCTAATACCAGTTGTAGGTCCCAAAAGATATCCCAAGTATATAGCCTTAAGCTGTAAAGGGGGGGGTGAATACAGCTATTTAAAAACTACACACAATTTTCTCAATGTTTGTATGTATTATCAACAAATGTTATTTACAAACGAGCTTGAATGCGGAAAGGTTCAAGCTGAGATGACAGATACAAAAGTATGTTTAACTAGTCTAAGACAGACTTAAACTAATTTCAATGAATACACTCACTAAGAATCACTCACTGTGTTTACAAGACTCAGAGGAACAGCTTGGATAAGAACAGCTTAGACACAAAGCAGTGTTTTATCCAAACAGACTTGCATGCATGAAAGACACACTTGAATGCACGTTCACTCTTGGGTTCAGCACTTAGCTTTTTTGGCTTAACCGTTCAATCCTTGGAAGTTTCTTTTTATACTCACTCAGAGGATCTTAGTGAAGCTTCTTCATTGGACGAAAGGAAAAAGGGAAAGTCTTGTTGAAAAGACAACATAAACTTTTCTGCACATTCTGATAAGCAGATTTGTCTTCATGTGGGCAGAACATTTGTCTTTTCACTTTGTCTACTTTTGCATTAGCTTTAACTAAATAAGAAATGTCAACTTTGCGTCTTTCTTCCTTTGTTAAGGCCTATTTTGATATAAGAAAAAGGTCTGTCACCCTTTTTCAAATATCCTTTTGTCTTCATGTAACAGAACAGCGCGGGCAGGCTGTGCAGTTCTGATTTCCACTTTGTCTTCGACTTTGTAAACTGAACCTTTAGCCAAAAACAATACATGAGGACTTGGAAACATATTCCAAAGAGTGTTTAGCCTGTTCACAAAGAACAAGTTCTGTTCACAAAGAACAGAACACTTGTAACTGCCCAAGCTGCTCATCAGTGTAGAGAAGCGTAGACAGTTTCTGCCCAGCCTGTTCAGCAGACTGAACACCTTGGACAAACTGTCTTTGTTGCAATGAATGCAACACATAGAACAGCTTCGGCTGATATTGCAAATCACTTAAACGGTTTCAATAAGGCATAAACAAGCCTTAAATTATACCTTTCAAGTGCATCAACATGTTTGATTAAGAATCTCCCCCTCAGATGCAGAACAGGATTGACTGAGGCCTTTTTGTGCCTAACAAAAAGGTTCAAGAAATTTATTTGAAAAAGAAAAATAGGTGTTTATTTGAGGAGCAGTATAATTAGGATGTTAGTTTATATATTTTTGTTTTTTTTTTTAAATTCTCTATAATTTTAGATCCTAGGTTGTTTAATTTTTAGATTTTAAAGTTTAAAATATTCTGTCAGAAAATCACAAAAAGATTTTATTTGTTTCAAGTTCATAAAAAAGTCAAAAATATTTTTATTTTCTAGTTTACTTTTGTCTTAACTTACTTTATAAAGAAAATCACAAAAAATATTTTTATTCTTCAATTATTTTTATTTTTTTATTTCCAAAGAAAAAAATATAAAAAGATTTTTGTTAAATTCAATTGGGCTCAATTTTCTTTCCTAAAATTTGTTTTATTTGTTTTTTGTTGTTAAGGCCCAATCCTTTTAATAAAAGAAAACCAGTTGGCCCTATTTTAAGATTGGGGCGCCGATCTTCTCCACCCGACCCGACCCGCCTTCACTTAAATAGGCGGATCAAAGGTCAAAATATCTCTTCCTTCTCCTTTAAGCTTTCATCTTCTTCTTTCTTCTTCTCTCCTCCCGTCACCATCGCCCGAATTCGGATGAAAACACTTAGAAAATTTTTCCAAAGGGAACTACCGAATTCGGATTTGGACCGGATTCGGATGGTCGGAATTGAAATTATAAAATGAAAGCACAAGTTAAAATAAGTGTTTTAAAAATGCTGGACCTGAACTTCGGAGGGTCCGAAGTTCGGATTGGACCGAAGTGAGGTCCGAAGTGGGGAAAATTTGGTCCGAAGTGGACCGAACTAAGGTCCGAATTGGTCCGGAATGGGGTCCGAACTAGTCCGAAATGCAACAGTGATTGGTCCGAAATACAGCAGTTATGATTTTTTGCAGAAACTATCCAAAATTAAAAATAGCAGAGTTTTGGCCTAAAAATAGTTTCTAAATGATTGAAAATTTATTTTAAACACTTTTAAGTCTTTAAAATATACCAAAACACGTAAAACTTATTCAAAGTGGACCAAACCGTATTAAAAACCCATATTTTTTTCAAGACAAAAAACGGATTTAAATGAACAGATTGAAGTAATGATTGAACCTAAATAGCTATAAATCAGTAGGGAATGTAATCTAGATGATTATAGACCAAGAAAAACACGAAAACAGAAATATTTTGGAAGAAAAAAGGATTGAACCGTGAATATTATGAAGAACAGCGACGAACAGCAACCAATCCGAGAAGATGAAGTTGATATCCACCTCCTGGGCTCTAATACCAATTGTTAATCTTGATTCCCAGATAATATCAGGATACGATTGTATATTAACTCTAAAATATTCACACACATACAGAATCAATGCTTAATGATTGTGTAATGATGATGAGAGAAGACAAAGAGAATTTTTGCAATATGATGCGTCGGCTGGAATAATAATATCCGTGTAATTCAATGTCAACCCTTTTACACAAAACCCTAGGCACTTTATACCTAGGAGAAATAAAAGGAAGTTTAAATGAATTACACATAGACCCCTTGAACTTTAGTAACAATAACTTAAACCAAAAATAAATTACAAAACAAACTAATCCAGAAATAATTATTACAAAATAAATCCACAAGATGGAAATTAAATATCTAACAAATCTTCAACTAAACCATTGGAGCTGCTACATAAGGATTTAGTGGTCTTATGCGTGTTAAAAGCATTAATGGAAAGAACTATGTCTCGATGATCATTAAATTCCTGAGAAGAAGTCAAGTCAATTTGCAGTTAATAGTCCGAACCGTTTGTTCTGGTAAGAACAAATCTCTGGAACCGATTCTTAACTCATTAGAGATAACGCAACAATTTTCTACTGCTCATACACCTAAAAAATATGGAGTAGTTGAATGTCAAAACCTTACACTTGTTGAATCGGCAAAGATGATGCTAGCCTATTCTTATCTTCCATTATTCCTTTGGGCTAAAGCTGTAGCAACTGCGTGTTTTACACAAAATCGTTCAATTGTAAACAAACGCTTTGGAAAGACTCCTTATGAGTTAATCAACAAACGACTTCCTACTTTAAAATTTTTAATGTCTTTGGATGCAGATGTTTCATCTTGAATGATAACGACAATTTGGGAGAGGTTAATCAGAAAACCGATGAAGGAATTTCCATTGGTTGGACCTTGATTTGGATATTATTGTGAAGGGACCATCAGCAGCAGCAAGAATCTCCTCTTCTTCTGATTTAAATCTCGTTGGACCTTGATCTGGATCCTCCCATACTGTTAGAGCAAGCTGAGATCCTTACTCAGATTCTTCAAGAGACATAGCAAGGAGATCGGCTACGGATGATTAAGGAACATCCGGTGTTGGACTGGGTGGAGCTAGCTGATCAGACACCATTGGAGCTTTCCTGCCTGCCATGGCCCGTTTCTCCCCCTCATGCTGATCAGGATCATCCTGATCATCATGTTTCCTTTTAGTACCTTTGGCGAAGGTGTGGGTGGGAAGTTTTAGCAATGACCTTCAGTCGTTCACCCATCTTTTGGCCTAGGGGATCCTCTTGGTTGGAAGAGCCAGATGCTTTGTTATTGAAGATTTCTAGTATTAACGCATTTGTTGAAGAGAGATCGGAAGATGCTTTCAGTAGAGAGTGGAATGATCTTTTGGATTCGTTGATGGCACTGAAGCTTTGGCCGATTGTTGTGTCATGATGGTGTACAAGTGACTAAGTTGCTATGACATGAGAGCTTTGAAAGCGGTGAATTCTGATTTGGACACACAGTCCTTGTGAAGCCTGATGCCACTTAGGCTTTCCGTTCGCACGGAAGCTGCCTCAGAAGAGATCCCGCTCTGGTCCGTCTTCACATCTGGCAGTGTTATGGCTGTGACGAGACTTACACTCATCATTACCATCATACTTGTAGTATGCAAGGTTTTGAGTGTTCCGACAATTTCACGAAGACATTGCGTGTAAATCGTCTAAGGTGTTCTAACCAAAGATATATCATGTTCAACTGGCTTCTAGATTCGATTGTGCATGTAGTGAAGTCGGTGATAGGGGCAGTTATCGTCCTTGTTTAATATCAGCGAACTCCAAATAAGTCGCCAATAGATTATGGATTTCAACTCCGTGAGTAAGAGAAACGCCAACCTGTTGAGAAGCTGGTGAGCGGATGGTTGGGGTTTGTACGTGCGCCATTGGCCTTGTGGCAACTTCTTCAATACTTGCACCCAACACAGGGATGCCTGTAGCAGATGTGGGAACCCGACTTATAGTAGCATGGGAGCTCTCTTTTATAGTCACAACTCCCCCTCGACACTTGATAATTTTTCCCAGAGAAGTGAGAGAACGCGTGGGGACAGGAGCCAGAGGGGTGACATCATCATCAATATTGTCTTGAGAGGGAGGAGATGAGATGTTTAGTGGTGGTAGGTGAGCAAGAATTAGAAGGGTCACATGATCATCATCAATATTGTAATCATCCTCACTTGGTTTCTCTTTAGGCGCAACCTCAGGCTCTCTTCCCTCTTCAGCACCCCTTTTGACATTTTCTCTCTCAACTCCGCCTACACCTATCCTTTCAGGGTGGGCTCCTTGTGCGGGCTCAACGGGTTCTGGTTGTACTAGAGGAGCATTAACTCTCTCTCTCTCTCTGAAATCCCTAACAGCCTGAGACTCGGGATTGGCAAAAGCAAGCAACTCTTAAGTAAGCGGCATGACCGGGATTTCTGGTGGAGTGATTTGGTCATGAAGCGTTGAGTTGGCATAAATTTCCTTGCACGATGTGTCTCTTTTGCTTGTATTATATTGATTAGTTCGGTCCACAGTGTCCAAGCATAGTTGTGATGGCGGTTGTAGGCGACACTGTGGAAAATGCTAAGTGTGCGAAGGTTGGCTTGATCTGTTCTTGTGGCCTTGAGTGTTAGGCACCTATCAAGAATGGAGAACATGTAGTACCAGGGCTCTAATAGTCGATGTATGAAGAATTGGGAAGCTTTGTCAAAAGGTTTGCCATAGGCAAGTTGAAATTCTAGGCGTATTTGGTCTTCTGACAGTTCATCATCATACTCTATTTTACCAAGCAAGTCTCGAGGTCTAGGGAGTTGCAGGATTCACCCAAAATTCTGGAATGTTATTTCTACTGAGTGATCCTTGATATCTCTAGCAATATGTTCATTCTCAGGGTCTGGATGATATGTGATGGAGTTCCAGAACAATTAGAGGTACACTTGGGGTGGTCGAGGCCTCGGTCGGCTAGATAGGGCATAAGAGATTCTGTGGCCCAGAAGGATTTCTTCAACAACCCAATTTGATAAGTGGAGGTCTAGGTCCTCTTCGGTTTTGTTTACTATGGCAGGGTCAAGGAGGATGTTGTTGGGTTTACTTGAGCCAGAATTGTTTTGGGAATATTTGTTCGGAGGCTCGAGGAGGGTGGGCTACAGATCTGGATGTGAGTTCCTCTTCAAATGAGTGATGAGAATCAGAGTGTTGGGGACTGGGTTGTGGTATGTTTTTGGAAAATTGAGATTGTGTGGCCATTGTACATGTCAGAGGAATGAACGTTAGAAATGTATTTAAAGGTCAAGATAAGACTCAGTCAAAGATGTTTGTAAGGTCGTCTTCCTACAGATCCTATTTTGACGCGACACCGTCCAACGAGTGCGGAATCCTCGTTAGCGGCTTGACGGATAGACCATGCACACGAAACACGGAGACACACACTGTGATAGACGAACAACGGAACGTCCCGACACGTGATTCTCTCCAAGAACAAACTCTCTAACACTTGCAAGTTCGAGATCGCCTCTACTAAAGCTCTGATTAACTTCTGAAAAAAAACTTATTATTAAACGAATTAACCTTTAATTATAACACCTGGTTTGAATTTTCCCAGGACAAGTTCGAATAAGCCCAAGGCCTTTCGAACTTGTCCTCCCCAAATTCAAATCCTATGCTTTGAACTTATGTTTGAACTTATCTTTGAACTTATCTTTGAGCTTATCTTTGAACTTATGTTTGAGCTTATTGTAACACATTACACCGAGTTCAAACATACATACAATCAATATCAAACATATAACAAACACTTGTTAATATTTAATAACTAGCAATTTGACTTTTACAAAATATTGTCTATACTTAGACTGCTATCGTCACACAGGATGCACTAACAGACTCCCCCTTGACGATAGCTTCTAACTATTTATATTTTGTCTAAGTATTAGAACTATATAGGCTACTACCTGCATACAATCCCTGATCTATACAAACTCTAACTATCTTTTGGAACTTCTTGCCTTCAGATCTCCTGCCTTCATGAAAGAAAATTGGCTGATCATGTAGGTATTGCAGGTCATCCTTGGATAGGTTGATCAGATGTAGAGGATCGTATACCTTCAAAATCACCTTGTCCTCGTAGTCCTCCGTCACTGCTTCTGCCGTCTCGTTGTCAACATACCACCACTTCATGTTTTTCAATACATCCTGTGGCATTGACTTCATCGGCACTTTCTTTAGGCATCGGACTGGCATGTAAACCATCCTAGCCCACGACTTTCCAGTGAGAGGATCTACTCTTGACGGGTCTTCTACTCTTTTTCCAGATCTCGGTTTGAGCCTTTCGAACCTTCCAGATCGACCGTCCCTTCGTATGATTTTACCAACTACTTCAACATAAGGGTCGTCTCCTAGGTTGATCAACTCTTTCCAAGCTAACTCTTTCACTTCCCACTTGGGCAGTGTGTTAAACACTTTCAGCGTTCGCCTCAAGTATTGAAGTCCATCTCTTCTTTTTAGGACAAATAATTGCAGTTCTCTATCAAAGAACCAGCTTAATATTCCACCAGAGAGGTTTCTAGAATTTGGTATTCTCATCCTCTTCTTCATCTTCAGCTCTGATTTCTTTTCTTCCTTTCGGAACCAAAGATTTATCAATTCTTCTCTGCTTTAATCTTTATCAGCTTTCTCAAATTCTGAATTGTCCATAGATGTCAACTTAATTTCATCTATGTCAATCACATTTTGATCATTGTGCACATACTGTTCTGTTATAGGATGTGAAGGAATGATTACTTCATCTACATCATCGTCTTCGTCTACCACAACCTCTTCATCTGATTTCCATTCTGCAATGTCTTCTAGGATAAACTCCCCTTCTTCAAGATCTTCAATTTCATCATCAAAATCAAAAATCACCTCTTCTTCTTCAATATCCGTTAGAGCTTCTATCATTTCGCTCTCCTCACTATCACCTCCTCCTCCTTCTCTCATACCAGGCTGACTTGGCTCCCCCTAAAATTGAGCCTGCTGAGCAGTCTTTATTGAAAGATCTGCTAGCTCACTCTCTTTTCCGTATCTGTATCATTGCCATCATCTTCTTTTCTTAACACTTCAGCTTCTCTGCAGCTACTCTCCCCCTGAGCTTGTAGATTTTTCATTAACTGCTCCAGGAGAGTCTTCATTGTTTTTATCTCAGATGCTTGATCTGCTACCGTTGTTTTCAACTCAGCATTTTCCTGATCAAGTCTGGCATTATGGGCTTGAAGTTCTGTCACTGCTGTAGATAACTAGAAAATTTGGACTGTCTGGAAATCCACCTTTCCCTTTAGCTCTGTAAACCACTGATTGTCGGTGAATGTCGATGATGTTGATGGAATGGATGTAGTTGGTGATGGAGCGATGAATGGTTGAGCAGCTGGTATTACAGGTTCAGGAGCTGAGGTGGATGGAGCTCCCTGCATAAATCGGTGCCTCCTCGCCCTATACCTAGGCACGAGTGGAGTTTCATCTTCCTCTTCGAAATCTGAATCTTCGGTCTCTTCGTCAATCCACTACAACAAAATGAGCCTATTGCAACCTTCACTAAGTGTTGCATCAGGCCTGCAAAAAGTTGCATTATGCCTAAAGCAACCTTTTACCAAGAGTTGCATTATGTCCCCTTGCATTAGGTCTAAAGTAACCTTTTTGGTAGAATATGCAACCTTTTTTGAAAGAGTTGCATGTATTATAGAATTGCAACCTTTTTAGAATGCAACCTTTTTATATTCAGATGCAACCTTTTTACAACCAAATGTAACCTTTTTCACACTCTAATGCAACCTTTTTCCATCAAATTCAACCTTTTTATAAACTCAAATGCAACCTTTTTTATTTTCAAATGCAGCCTTTTCACATTAAAATACAACCATGTTTAAACTCAAATGCAACCTTTTTATGCTCAAATACAACCTTTTTTACATTCAAATGCAACTTTTTTTTATTTTTAAATGCAACATTTATGAATTTAGTTATAAAAAAGTACAACATTTTGGTACACGAATATAATTAAATCACATCACTAATTCAAAAAATGTCAATTACAATAATTAAAAGGTATTAAAATCCTTCACCAATTACACAATATTCCATATAATAATTGTTATTACAATGACAAAAGGTATCTAAATCCTCCAAAAAACATCGGTCTTCATGTGTGTGTGTGTGTATATATCTCTACTACTAATAAAGCATTTAGATGCTTACAAGTTACACTGCTCAAGGTACAACCATGTAATGCTTAATCTTGAATTTTAAGACTTACAAGTCTTTAAAGCATCATGTACAAGTGTGTGATGCAAAACAATAAAAACGGACTGTGTGTTGTTAATTTTGAATTCTTGGAAGTTGCATCTCTTGGAAAACAAACCGACTCATTCTTCGGTTCTTTCCCACGCTTGTCTGTTGACAGAGCTAATCTGCTCCCTTCCTTTTCATCGAACTTATTTTAACCCATGCAATCTTCGATCTATAAGCGATTGTCGTTTCTCTCCAGCAGACACCGCCCTCCAACAGCTACCGCGTCCATCAGCCACCGCCTCCACCCTCACCACCTGCTTCAAAACCCCCCCAAACCCTCGCTCTTTGTGGCGGTTGAATCAGCTTACCCTATGCCATCCGTCCATGTCGATGTCGATGTCGATTTATGCTATTTGCCTTCGATTCACACTAGTCGTTTTTTGTCCACAATGATCAGTACTCAAACAGGTCTGCTTTCTGTTCATGAATCTTTCCTTTGAGCGTCTCCTCCTTTCCGGTAAATAGATTTCTATTTCATCATCTGAAACCCTATTGATTTGAAATTGAGGGTTTCGTCAGGAGTCGACTATAACAGTATCGTTATAAGATGTATAATTATCAGTAATTTGGTGTATTAACTAGACCGTGCTTGAATTATGGAGTCTTTGCTATATGCGTGATCTTGTTGCTGCAGTTCGCCAAGCTGGGAAGCTATTTCAGCCTGTGGTAAGTATGCTTTATTTGTATTAAAAAATAGATATATCCAGTAGCATGCTCATTATCTTTATATGTGCTTCCTTTGTTCATGCAAAAATTCAACATTTTTTTTCCTTTTTCAGCAAAGCTTCAATTGACAAATTAAACCCTCTCCATGGCTGCAGGAAAAGGCATTTAGTAGGATGCGAAGCTTCAGGAAGAAACTGAAAAGGCAAGGTATATTTGTCTTCTCTTTACTTATTCTGTTAACTTCTGAAAATGAAGGTAAGTTGTTTCAATATTCTAAGCGTAGCCACTGAACCTAAACTCTTTTATTCTGTTGTTTCAGATGACGTATATCTATTTGCTTGTGTGCTTACCGCCTTACCGGTTATTCTACAAAGACTCTAGCAATCTATGCACAGAGTACTATGCTTTCGATATAGGAATAGCGATTTCAGTTAACTATAAATGGCTTAATGATTTTAATGTATAGTGGTGGGTCTGATTGCTTCTGATTTCTCTAATGTGGGTTGTCTTTCTCTCATCAGGTATGCTTTGATTCCTGGTTCTGGTTCTGGTTCTGATTCTGGTTTTGGTTTTGGTTCTGCTTTGATTCTTATTCTTCATTTTATGTTGTTACAGTTTTGAGATATATATTTATTAAAGAATCCATGTTTTAATCAATATGTTTCTACTTTTTCTCATCCCTTGTAGATATCACGGAAATATTTCATTATGATGAGTTTGTTGGATGTAGACGATATGGTTTTATATCGCTTCAGTTGTTAGATCTTGTCATGTAAGAAACTTATTATAGATAATTAATTTTAAGCTCTTTATGCTGCTAGCAGTCGATTCTTTACTTAAAATTCAAAATCTGTGGATTTAGATGAAGTTGGAGCTCTTAGTTCACTCATTTTATGTTTTTGTTAACTTAAATCATTATGGTAATCCACATATTTGTGTTTTGTCTCTCGTGTTTGTTTGTTTTAGTTACGTGAGCACCTTAGTTTTCTTCATTACTTCAATTGCTTTAGCTACTTCCAGGTTTTGTTTTGCACAATTAAGTCATATTAGTGATGTGATTTGCTTTGCTTCAGTTTATAGTTTATTTGCATTCTTGTGTGTTATGTTTTGAATTCTTGAATGATTTATATGCAGTCATTCACTCTATTTGCTCAGTATTAAATTTACAGGTCTTGTTTTGCTTCATTTTCTAAGAATGAATTTCTTTTTGTTAAATTGTTCTTCAAGACATTTTCATGAAAAGCATGCTGAAATAGCTTCTTGGTTTTTTTTTTTTGCTTTTGTTGAATCCTATTTACGTTCAAAACGTTGTGTGATAGTTAAGTTTTGGTCAAAGGTTGAGTATTTTTTGAGCATTAACTTCTGCATTTTCTTCTTGCTTTTGTTGAATCCTTTTTACGTTCAAAACGTTGTGTGATAGTTAAGTTTTGGTTGAAGGTTCTTCCGAACAGCAGCACTGGAACGAACCAACTATCATTCTGAACAGAAGCGGATTTAGGTATTTCAATTTAACTCATGTTTTGGAGCAATTGGTGTGTGCAGTGACTATTTGTTTCATGAAAGATGCATAATGTTTTTTAAATTCTTCTGTACAATGTAACTAGAGTCCAAGTGTGCAACCACAAATGAAAAGGAGATCAGTTGACTTTAGTTTGGTTGCTTCTTTTTTTGACAATGTACTAATTTATTGGATAATCCTATAACTTAATCATTACATTCATGTTATTTCATAGGGATACAACTACCATGGCCACCGTCACTACACTACCATGACACCATTGGCACCATATATCTCTCAATTCCTTTTACGCTCCCGTGCTTCGGAAAGACCAGAAGTTCTGAAGTCACTTGCTGAGTTGGAAAATTATTTTCCAGGTGGTCAGGGAGTGAAATTGTTTGTACAATTATACCCAATGCTATTGCGAAAAAATTATCAGACCTAGGTTCTAACCTTCCATATACACATGTGCCTATAGAATTAGTTCATTGTGCTTTTCTCTTATCCAACTTTATCTTTACTTCTTATAAAACATTTAGTTGTATGATCTTAAAAGAAGATTTTATGCACAATGTTCCACCAATTAAAGCATAAACTTGAATTTTAAGACATACAATACATTATTGCATGTGGTACAACTGTTTATTGCATAAAAAGCTTTTGAAAATTATATATATAAATTTGGTTGGTTGGTTGAAGAGTGGTCGTATGTCTTGGGGCTGCTTTTGCACACACATACACTTTGTTGGTCACACACACATACTCTGCACGTATTAATATATCGTCATGCTGTTATGTACATTACTTATATACAACCTGCACACACAAATATTCATTGTCAATGTTGCTGGTTGAGCTTAAAATGCACACACGCACTGATCACACATATATATTGGACCTATGATTGCTGTTGAATATAAGACACAATAATCACTCCATTTTTAAGGCTTCTTTTTAATTGAAACACACACATATGTTTTGCTACAACTGTTAATTAATCACGAAAACATTACTACACACACTCTGCACTTATTTTTTATGGTTGCTGTTTTCCAGCACACAAACCACACATGACCTGATTTTATTATGCTATTATAGGGCTGTTGCTATGATGATATTCCTTTTTGTGTTTTTTTATTCAATTAGCACACAAATACAACACACATAAATACATGGCTGTTGCTGTTGCTAATCATTATGTTTTCAGTCACAATCACTCCGAGATTTACAAATCTCGGAGTCTACTAAAAGACTCTTATACACAATATATTTAATCATCTATTTTTGTTGTTGTTGATCTATTATTGGACAACTCAGAGCCTCATAAATTTCCAGAGTCTCGGACATATGCACATGCATTGAGTACTTGAACTCACACCCCCACTAAAGCAATATAAGTCTCGAACCTATATATGTCCCATGCACACATGCATCTTTCAAAAACTAAGATAAGTAGCGGATGTAAAGTGATCAACTGATCAATAATCAACATTAGATTCAATTAAATTCAAGGCCGAAGGCCGTGACCTTCTTGGCCTCATAAGTTTTAGACTCCAAAAAAAACAGAGAATAAGGACCATTAGGTTACTGAGTTTTTATTCGAGATTTAAATTGACTCATTAAATTGCAAGAATCATCAATTACATGTGTTAGGAGCATGTGAATAATTTCAAGTTTTAAACATGCTATGAGGATCAATTTGAGTTTTGAAGAACATTGAAAATAATATAAATTTTTCCAGAAGTCGTTAACCACAATTGAACACACAAGAGTCAAATTATATAGAGAATTACCTTCATTGTTATTTTTCCAGGCATGGGAAGAAAAACCGACTACTATTGAGAAGAATTAAGATGTTATCGATCCAGAGTTGCTGAAGGAACCTACTCAAGGGGAGGTGCAAAAGATATAACCTTCTTGTTTATATTTAAATGAATACTTATCAATATTTTATGATAACATTAATGCCTTGAGTTTCATAAACTATTTGATCCATGATGTATTGTATTCCGCATATATGACTTTGTTAAATGTGATGATGGAGCATAATATTAGTAGGATTAGTTGCAGCTTTGGATACTTGAGGGCTAAAGATTTTTTTAGCCCAGATATGGGGAAAATTTTTATGTGAAGTTCCTATGGTATATTCAATCAATTAGCAAGTATAGGTAGGATATGTAAACCCTACCTTGTGGAGGAGAAATATAACACTATGAATTTCTAACCTGTTTTTTCTTCAAACAGTGGGCTTATAATTCTGCAGAACAATGGCAGTAGCAGTGTTATATTATTATTACTAAAGCTTAATGTACAAATTCTTATTGCATAGAATTTCAAATTTTCAAACTCAACCATTTAAAAGTTTTATCGAGACTTGCACAGTTGCACGATGAAAACCCCTTTGATCGTCTAATTGAATCTACTACTTGAAGCTGGTAATCGATCTTCTTTCCAGCAAACTAATCTGTCTGTGTTCTATTATTCAAATTCAAAAAAAAATTTTGTTGGAATTTAATTTCGCGGTGAAAGTTTGTTGGTCGCTGATGACTCGTCGACGGTGACCTATGACTTTCAATCGGTTACAACCGATAATATCTCAATCCCATGAGTTTTTGCTGCTTTAGGATTTTTTGTGCAATGGAAATTGGTTGAGGGTTTTAACCATAAAAATGATCCAACTTAAAGGTTTTTTTGCATAAATAATTCTAATAACAAGCAGTGGAAGCGCTTGATGGAACATTACAAGACATCATAGGGGTCGCACTCCCATTTGGGGTAAAGATTATGATTTTAGGAGGTGATTTTAGATAAGTGTTGCCGGTAGTGAGACGTGCCACTCGGGCCCAAATTGTTGACTCAAGCCTACGAAAGTTTCCTCTTTGGCCCATGATTAAAAAGATACGACTAAGTATAAATATGAGATGAAGTGAAGCATTATCATATTTGGATATTTTGGATGCATAAAATGAAAAATGCTTGTAAATTTTTTATCACAAATATATTTGATCATATTTTTGTCTGTAACCATATGGTTTTTATGATATTTGACTGACATTGAAACTTAAGGTATTTTTCTTTTACGTTGTTTAAAGATATTATTCATCATCGTCATCTATTAAACGAACAAGTAATCGAAAAAAATATTTGTCGCCGCCGCCGCTTTGCGCGGGCATGTAGCTAGTATATATATATATATATATATATATATATATATATATATATATATATATATATATATATATATATATATATATATATATATATATCGATATCCCAAAACAAATTTGCATGTTACACACAAACAATAATAAGTAAGTAACTCACACCAAAATAATCAAATTAATGAAATAATTATACTTGTCATGAACGAAATGACATCATACCTTGAACCAAACATAGAAGCTAACTCATGCTAGAAACTCACGAACTTGAAGAGACAATTTTTCCCTAATTTAGTGAAAGAAAATTGATTTATTAGTCCTTCATTTCCTTCTGGTGTTAAAAATTAAATTGAACATGCATTTCGACTTTCCCAAATATAGGATGGATACAACCTTTTAGATAAATTATTTAAAATATTATTTTAATACTACATTAAAACATTGAGAAGTAGTTAATTTAATAATATGATTATGTGGGCTGCAGGTGATGATCCTGAAGAGGTGAAAGTCAGACTGAAATTTTAGGCACAAGCAGTTGCTTGCAAAGTGAGATTATGCAGCTGAAACACCCATGTGAAATCTTAACACAACAAACATTTGGGAATCAGAATCGGTATCGGGTTGAGACGATGACCGTAAATAGATTGTCGGATGATTTAGCCTGATTAAAGATGTTTTCGTGAGGGGTAGATATAACTAGACTTAGGGAGGTTGATCGATGATGATGTTCTGTGTACATAATTCTATCTTGTAAATTTGATAACAAGTCTATTCTGTCTTGTAAATATGATATGTAAATAAATAAAGCTCAGGGGACAGTAAGTAAAATAGTTCTTATTATCCGTGTTGCTTCTTTTTATGATTTCTGAAAAACACAAGTAAAAATGGCTTTTATAAATGATCTAGCTAAACTGCAACCCGTTAATCAGTTCCCAAAGGGGAATGGAAAAAAGCAAGATCTTAGGGGTGAGATAGTAGTCAACTAGAATGCACAATATCATGGCTTCATTTCAAAGAAAGCTACTCATATTTGTGGTGTTTGTGAGATCGTTGTTCCCCATCACTAGAATGCCTTGTAAGAAAATGAGAGAATTGAAATTTATACTATACTTAATCCTACCCCTTTCAATTCAGAATTGAAACTTTTATCTCAAGATAAAAGGCTTGTAAAGTGTAAACACTACACAAGTTCATTCTATTGATTCCACTATACCAAATCCCTCCTAAAATGCTTGTATGTAGAAACAAAAAATTTAACAGTGACATGAAGCTTAAGATTACTTACCACTGTACTTAAAAAGGACAACGGTGATGGTACTTGTTATCATGATCGCATTCCAACGTAGTTGTGTGTGACCTAACCTTGTGAACTGCACCACAAAGTAAATAAGTTGTAAGAGCAGTATGAAACCATATCATAAATTTCTCGCTCGATAATAAGTGATACTAAAAGTCTAAAACCATCAAGTAGGAACTTTCTGAGGCATGGTTGGAAACATGAAGAATGGTATGATTGTATATATTATACAACAAGGAAATCATCAACTCACTTGACTTGGTTATAGGCAAGGGCCATTGAAACAGCACCTCTCAAAAGACCAGCCCACCAAATCAAAACCTTAAACACAGTAATTACAATAAGAGGGTGAAAATATGTTCCGTATGCAGGCTAAACAAAAAATTTAAGGAACAAGTGTAGCAAGATCATACTTGCTGCCTAAATGTGATTTTCTCATGTTGATTCTTCTTTGTCCAGTTGGAAAAAAATGATGATGGAAAGACGAAGCATCCTCTTCCTACCAAAACCAAACCTAATAATATTGAGCTCACTCCAATAGATTTTCCTGCGCTGACAGATATCAAAGAACAATTATGCTGGCTGTTGAGAGAACTCATAAAATAAATATAATTAACAACGCATGGAACTAACTAAATATAATTAGGACATAGAAGGGCAAAATTGCACCCTATGACGTGGTGCAGTTTTTATATTCAGGTGTAATGCTTGATGTCGTGTAGTTCTTTATCAAAAAAATTATTACAGTTAGAACGAATTTGGAGTTAGAATTTATATCGATTCTGACATTAAAAACTTGATGAATTGAACTGTCGATACCATAAATCAAACTTATGGGAACTTCTATGGAAGGAATTCAGTTTGGTTGACATAATATTCTCTCCATATTTCACTAAAAATTGATAAATCTCACTGAATATTCTCATATGCATATAAACTATAATGCAGTAGCTAAGTGTGGTGAAAATTAGGCAATATCATTACCTGCTTTGCTCGCTTTCTAAAACAAACAGCATAGCATCAATCACATTACTCTTCCCACTGCCATTAGGACCAACTACAGCGGAAAAACTCTATTCAACAGTTTCAAACCATATTAGTTTATCAATTAACTAATAAACCCCTAAGAATGCAACTGAATTTTGTATGTCAAGATACAGGGGGTAAAAGGGAAAGGGGTTTCGTAAGAAAACACTAACCTTATGGAAGGGGCCAACGCGTTATTCACCAGCGTAAGATTTGAAAGTATTCATTACCATCTCTTTAATGAAAAGTCTTGGAGTAGCTGCGGATGTCTTCCCCGGAGTAGAATTAGGATCGGTAGACATGAAGTCGCCGGCGGTATCCATCACTTTCCCCATAAATTACAAAGATGTTCAATAAGTCCCCTTCACGAGGGTTTCAAGATTCCTACCAACTTTGAGAGAGCAGCGGCTTGAGAAGGAAGGAGCTTTGAGGGAGACGAGGTTTGAGGGAGACGAGAAGGCACACGAAGGGGGTTAATTTTTGGGTAAAAAAATTGGAAAGAAAATATTGTTAGACATTTTATTTCGATCATAGGGAGTTGTTTTGTAATAATTATTTTAGTATTGTTTAGTATTGTATTCACTTCCTTTGTAATTTATGTTTATGTAAAAGTCAAGGGGCGAAAGGTGCCAATGTGTATAACTTAATTAAAGGAGCCTAGAAATAGGCTCCTAGGGTTTTGTAGCCATTTACACGGTTGAAAATACAAAGAAAAGTGTAGCCGCCATTTTGTCATTTCTCCCAACATTCTCTTTGTCTTCTTCATCATTACACAATTATTGAGCATTGATTCTTCTTGTGTTTGATAAAAGAAACATTAAAGGTGCTGATAGTTTACGGGAATACATATTACAATTGGTATCAGAGCTCAGAAAGGTGGATTTCAACTGAAACTTTCGGATATCGCTGGGTTTTTATGGTGTTCTTCGTGTTCTTCTTCATTTCATACGGTTAGATCTTTTTATTCTCTGTATTTCTGCGTTTCTTGTGTTATTATAGTCTTATAATCATCACAATATCATCCTCTACTGATTTCAAGCTCATTCAGTTCCATATTTCTTTTAAAATCATCAAGAATCGGATCTTTCATCAAGTTTAAAAACATGGGTTTTTAGTGGGTTTTAGCTTGTTCTTTGTTGTTTTTAAGTGTTTTTAGGTTATTTTAAATCACCAAAAGTGTTTAAAATAGTTTATCAATCATTTAGAACTGTTTTTTAGGCATTAAAACTGATAAAATCGAATTCTGCTCAGTTCTGCCTTAGAATACTGAAAAAACCTGTTGTATTTTGGATCCCTTACTGTAGCAATTCGGACCCCTTAGGAACCACATTCGGACCACATATCACCCTAATTCGGACCTCACTTCGGACAAATTCGGACCAACTTTAGGTGCATTTCGGACCCCCCATCTGCCTATTTCGGACCCCACTTAGGTCCCATCCGAACTTCGGACCATCCGAAGTTCAGATCAGGCTTTCCATTTTTCCATTTTTGGACTTGTATTTAAATTTTTCAAATTTCGGACCATATCCATTTCGGACCATCCGAACTCGGACCATCCGAATTCAGTCCCCACCTGGACATTTCCTAGGCCCTGTCCACTGTTCATCCGAATTCGGTCCATCCGAATTCGGTCCCTTAGTTCCATCCGAATCCGTATTCCATCCGACAACAAGACCATCCGAACTAGGTCTTCATCCGCATTTGGTCCCCACCCGAACTACTGTGCATCCGAAATAGAACTTCATCCGAATTAGGCCCTCATCCGAATTCGTCCTTCATCCGCATTACTGTTTATCCGAACCATAAGGCCATCCGAATTCCTGTTCATCCGAACCCATTCCATCCGAATTTCACTTCCATCCGAAATCAGTACTATTCGTCCTAAGTCCAGCCCATCCATGTCGAGTTTCCACCTTTAAGATCTTTAATTTTACTCAGCACCCATCATAATGTCTCGCGAAGCTCTCGTACTCGGATCTGAGAACAGACCACATGTTCTCTATCTAGATGAGTATGAACAATGGAAATCCTGGTTCCTTAAATTCGTTGGAATGCAACCGCTTGGGAATTTGATGCTTCAGTCCATCTCCGAAGGTCCCGTAATCTATTATCGGGAGATAGCAGCCCGACCTGAGGCTGACCCCCCTGTCTTAGCCTCCAAAGTTGAACGTGAACCGGCCAATGACGCCGAGAGAGACAGACAGCATGCTGATAAGAGGGCAGAATATCTGATTTATCAAGCCCTCCCCACTGATATTCTGGTTTGTGTAGACAGCAAGATGTCTGCCAAAGAAATGTGGGACGAGTTGGAAGTCCAGATGCTGGGGGCAGATCTCGATGATCGTGCCAAGATCAAGGAGGCAAAGGCTAAGTTTACGGAATTCCGTGCAAAAGACGGGGAATCTCTGCAAGCTACCTTTACAAGGTTCTGTGCGGTCCTATATGAGTTGAATAAACTGCACATAAAGAAGGATAGGGATGATATAAATATCCAGTTCTTTGCAGCCTTAGCCCCCGAGTGGCAGCTTGCTTGTCGGGCCATGAAACGAGTCCTGAACATTCCTGAGGTATCAATCAATGTCGTCTTCAAGGAGCTAAAGAAGTATCAAGGGGATGTAGATCAACAAAAGCTGATGGCAAATCAATTGGCCTCTTTACTGCTATCAGCCAACACCGGGTTGAAACCAAATGATTCTCTCACCCTGATCACCAACAAGAATATTCCGACACCTTCTTTTACTCAAGGTTCATCATCGTCACAGTGCAGGTATGCTTCTCCTCCACGCGAGGTATTTGATGAGGAAGAGGATTCTATACAGGAACAGATAGCCTTGTGGAGCAACCGTCTCCAACAACGACGGTTCTCCAGCAAGACTAACAATCAACTCCATTATGACACCGGTCCGCGGAGGTACTCTAATTATAGAAGGGATGAACGACGCGACGATTATCGCAGGGATGAATGCCGTAGGGATGATCGGGACGATAGACGCGACTATCGAGATGATCGCCGTTATGAAAGGCGAGACGATAGGCGCCATGCTCGAAGGGACGACAGGCGAGACGATCAAAGGGATGATCGTAGGGACGACCGCCGTGATGAGAGGAGAGAGCCCGAAAGAAGGGACAGAAGGCGAGATGACAGCCGAGAGCATCGCCGCGCCGATAAGAGGCCGGCAGAGAGAAGAGATGAACGGCCAAGAGCAGATGAGCCGAAAGCCGCAGATGAACGTCTCTGTTACAAGTGTGGTAAACCGGGCCACTTTGCTCTGGAGTGTAAGAACAATTTTGACAGAGACGTCGCATACTACGAGAGAAATCTTGAGGCCGCCAAGAAAAGAACGGATGCGTTAGCCCTCGTCGCCCAGGAAGACTACTGGGATGCTGAAGATTCTTAAGATGAGGATGACAAAGGGCAAGAACTGTTACATGGTTGATCGTATGGGGTTGGAGAACTGTGCTGTCTCCACTGCTGACAATTCAGATCATGCTGCTGAGGGGGAGACATTGAAAAATCCACCAGCATGTCTGATGACTACAACCAACGATCCCGAATGCTCTACATCCGGTTCTGAGTCAAATGAGGTATATTCCGGTTACATTCCTGCACATGTAAATAAATTATTTGTAGATAATGAATGTACACTACAAACACAAATTCTTGATCTACAAACTAGATTAAATGCTGAAACTGCAAGGTGTGTACAGGCTGAACATCAAGCTCAATCTCTAAAAGAATCATCTGAATTATATCATTTAAAGTGGTTAACTAATCATAATATTATAAAACAGATGTTAATAGAAAAAGTAGATGTTCAGGATAGGAATATATATCTTGAATCTTGCATGGACACGCTTTCAAAAGAAAAACTCTCTTTAAAAGAAGAAATTTCTGTACTTACAAAACAATTAGATGCGGTAAATATGGAAAATATAGACAGTTTAGAAAAATACAAAATGATTGAAGAAGAAATGATAAGTTTGTACTTAAGAATAAAGACCCTTGACGATGCATTTTTAAATAGGGGTCAAACAGAACAAACTATCCATTTAAATCAGCCCAAAGAAACTACGTTTTACCATTCTAAACAAGGAATTGGTTTTAAAAATCCTAAATATTTGGAAAAAGCACAAAATGTTTTACCTTTATTTTATGACATGAATTATATGGGAGCCGGTCTTAAATCTTTCTTTTTTGAGTCATCAAAAGAAGTTTTAAACCAAGAAAATGAGAAATGTGTCGCACGTAAAGATAAAGAAATTTCTTTTCAATATGAAGAACTTAACGAGAGTTATTCTTCAAGAGTACCCACTTTAGAGGAAGACTTCTTGTCAACTTATTCAGAAGCTGAATTGAAATCAGAAACCATAAAATCAACTCCTCAACTTTATATTCCAGCAAAAGTTCTTCAACAACAAATCACTGTTTTAGAAAAGGAATTAAAGTCGTCTCAAAAGAAAGCACTTGATCTTCAAGATGCTCTTCTTAAGAGCGAAGAAGAATTGGTAAATCAATCTTTTCAATAATCTGTGGAAGTTACTGTCTACAGAGAAAATTTTGAAATGGTTTCACAAAAATTGAAAGATCTTTCAAAAGAACAAACAGTTTCTCATTCCACAAAAATTCCATGTGTGTCATCAAATAAAGGTAAGGCCAAATCTGAAACTTCTTCTGTCATTTATAAAGGTGAGTGTTCAAAACTTTTCAAAAATGAAGTTCCTAAAAAGACTCAGATCAAATCCAAGTCTTTTAAGAAACCCACTCACCACCAAAAAGAAAATTCTGTCAAGTGTAAATCGTCCATGCTTACTGACTCTAATCGTTTTTTTCCTGCAGATCAAATAAGGAGAGTCCCAAAAACCACCATGCTGGATTTTACAAGTTTTTTTGTGAAGAAGACTTTAATGCCAAATGAATTTGTTACTAGAGATAGGATGTCTGTAATCTCTAAAGACAATTTATGTAACAATGTGTGTGACAATGCTTGTAATGATGTACTGAATTCTGTTGTTCCTTTAAAGTACACTTTCAGTGATTTATTTAATCTGTGTCCAACTCGATATAGACGACAGGTTCCTGAAATGAATGGTTTCGTGCCATATCCTGCAAAACGAATTCGGAAAAAGAAATCAAAAAATGTTGCATCATCGGCCCCAAATAAAATTGAGATTTGTCCGTTGCCAAGGCCCAAAACCAAAGCAACGGTCAAAAAGATCTCAAAAAGACAAAAACCAAAGGCAATTTCAGCGCCTAAGGTTCCAAAGCCCAATAAATCTAATCTTCAATGGATTCCAAAGGGTTGTGCATCCGGACCACACACAAATGCTAAATGGGTTCCTAAAACTGTACACGTGCCATATAAATCTGGAAATCCTAACAAAAAGGGACCCATATTGAGGTGGGTACCCAAGGTTGTGTGATCTTAATGCAGATGGTTCTTGGTTACTTCTGATCAAGACCCGTTCTTCAAAGTAATGGCTTCTAGTTACCTTAGACTAGGACCCGTCATTTTGCTTGTCGGTTGTGCTTAAACCGACACGTTTGGCTTCTGTGCACACAGCCCAGGACCCGGTCTTAACTCTTTATGTTTTCTGAACACCTCGGTTCAGAACACGGTTTGATTGTGGAGTAAAAATGGATGTGTTTGAATACATATAGTTTTTCATTATATGAATTTATGTGTTTTTCAGGCTAAGTCCATTTGGTATATGGATTCGGGTTGCTCCAAGCACATGACTGGAAGAAGAGAATTGTTGTCCAACGTTGTTGAATAGTATTGCGGAACTGTAAAATTCGGGAACAACCATCAGGCTCACATCAAAGGATACGGGGACTTAGTTCTAAATAATCTGGTCATCAAGGACGTTGACTATGTTGAGGGGTTATCACATAATCTTTTTAGCATAGGACAGCTCTGCGACAAAGGACTAGAGGTAACTTTTAGAGCTAAGAACTGCAGTGTTAAGAGTATGGATGGAAAAGAAATCCTAACAGGTTCCCGAAACTCTAACCTCTACACCATTGACGTAGCTAAGCTAATAGTGAAGGATAACATTTGCCTACTATCAAAAGCCTCTTCAAAAGACTCTTGGTTGTGGCATTGAAGATTATCCCATTTGAATTTTGATAATATCAACAAGCTAGCTGTGAAACAATTGGTTAAAGGACTTCTTGAATTGCGCTACGAAAAGGACCATCTGTGTGGAGCTTGTGAGAAAGGAAAAATGAAACGATCATCTCACAAACCAAAGACCGAACCATCAACAAAAAGAGTATTGGAGTTACTTCACATGGATTTATGCGGACCGATGAGGACTCAAAGCATAAATGGGAAACGATATGTGTTGGTTATCGTTGACGACTATTCACGATATACCTGGGTCAGGTTCTTGCGTTCCAAGGATGAGACAGCTCAAGAAATCATAGATTTTAACAAGAGTGTCGATACTCAACAGCAGCTGTCAGTGCAATCAATCAGATCAGATAACGGCACGGAGTTCAAAAACTCGGTAGTTGAGGGCTTCCTTCGATCCAAAGGTATTCAGAATCAATACTCTGCTGCTCGAACACCTCAACAAAATGGGGTCGTGGAAAGGCGTAACCGTACGCTTGTGGAAGCCGCTCGTACAATGCTCACATACTCGAAGCTACCTCCGTTCTTGTGGGCCGAAGCCGTATCAAAAGCATGCTATACACAAAATCGCTCCATTATCCATAAGCGCTTTAACAAAACTCCTTACCAACTCTTTTTGAATAAAGTACCATTTATCATGTACTTACGTGTATTTGGTTGCAGGTGCTATGTGCTAAACGACAAAGACAACCTCTGGAAGTTTAATGAAAAGGCGGATGAAGCGATCTTCATTGGATACTCATCCAACTTGAAGGCGTATCGCGCATTCAATACCCGAACCAGAACAGTCAATGAAAGTGTGCACATCACATTTGATGAGTTGGCTGAACTGGCACCCGAAGTTGATCAATCAGGACCTCGCATTACTCAAATGCCTGGAGACTCTTCTAATAATCCCATTTCCTTTTCTTCTTCTGATTTGGTTAATTTGTTTGATCCTTTTTATGTTGAATTTTTCGGTCCTAACGCTAGTGTTTCTAATGTTGTCAATAATGTAGGTGATCCTTCCAGTTCAACTGCGCCACAAAGTTTCTCCGCTCCATCTTCATCAACATACCCTCATCCATCTACATCATCCACCGACACATCCGTAGTTGAATCTACTACTATAATACCCTCACATATAATACCAACAATTCTTCCTTCACCTGAACACTCGGGAATCGAACCGGAACCAGTGGTACCATCATTTGAAACCATTGATCATGAATCTTCATCCATCCCCACAATAACCACAGAGGTTCCATCCCGAGCACCCCTTCCACACGAGATTAAATGGACCCGAAGTCACCCAACAGATCAAATCATTGATGATGTATCAACAGGAGTCCAAACTCGTAGGGCATCTGCTAATGAATGCCTCTTCGCATCATTACTAAGTATGATAGAGCCCGCTCGTGTGGATGAAGCCCTGACAGATCCAGATTGGATAGTTGCAATGCAAGAGGAACTCAACTAGTTTGAACAGCTAAGAGTATGGCGGTTGGTTCCCAAACCACAAGATCGTACAGTGATCGGAACAAAGTGGATCTTTAAGAACAAACGAGATGAGAACGGCATTGTGATAAGGAATAAAGCAAGACTTGTTGCCAAAGGCTACCGACAACAAGAAGGGATAGATTATGACGAGACCTTCGCTCCAGTTGCACGGATCGAAGCAATAAGAATCTTCTTGGCGTACGCGGCACACAAGGATTTCAAAGTGTACCAAATGGACGTCAAGACTGCCTTTCTAAACGGTGAACTTAACGAGGAGGTGTATGTTGAACAACCACAAGGCTTTGTTGACGCACATAAACCTGACCATGTTTATGTGCTAGATAAAGCCCTCTATGGTTTAAAACAAGCACCTCGAGCATGGTATGATAGTCTTTCAAATTTCCCTATTTATGCCGGTTTCTATAAAGGTGTGGTGAACACAACTCTGTTCACAAAAAGGGAAGACCCACATATAATGCTAGTACAAATATATGTCGACGATATTATATTTGGATCTACTGACAGTAATATTTGTAAGGATTTTTCAGCCCTAATGGAGTCCAGGTTCGAGATGAGTATGATGGGGGAAATGAACTTTTTCCTCGGATTACAAGTCAAACAACTTGAGGATGGGATTTTTGTGAACCAGTCGAAATATACTCTTGACATTCTCAAGAAGTATAAGTTTGACTCTTGCACGAGTATAGCAACTCCCATGGCCTCCAACTGTAAGTTAGACACCGATCCTTTTGGGAAAAGTGTCGATAATACAAATTACAGAGGGATGATAGGATCCTTACTATACTTGACTGCCAGTAGGCCAGATATAGTGTTTTCAACATGTCTTTGTGCTAGATTTCAGGCCGACCCAAAAGAATCACACCTAACTGCGGTAAAACGCATTTTTCGTTATCTTAAGGGTACACCGGAACTTGGTCTATGGTATCTAAAGGGAACCGATTTCGATCTTACCGCGTTTTCAGATGCTGATTTTGCAGGTTGTAGAGTTGACAGAAAAAGCACGTCAGGAGGAATACAGTTTTTAGGAGATAGACCCGTGAGTTGGACTTACAAAAAGCAGAATTGTGTTTCCACATCTACAGCTGAGGCTGAGTATGTAGCAGCTGCAAGCTGTTGCTCTCAAGTGCTGTGGATGAGAACACAATTACGCGATTATGGATTCTCACTCACCAATATCCCAATTTACTGTGATTCTCGAAGTGCAATTGCCATCTCTTGCAATCCCGTGCAGCACTCTCGAACAAAACACATAGATATCAGGTATCATTTAATTAAAGAACAAACGAGATGAGAACGTCATTGTGATAAGGAATAAAGCAAGACTTGTTGCCAAAGGCTACCGACAACAAGAAGGGATAGATTATGACGAGACCTTCGCTCAAGTTGCACGGATCGAAAGCAATAAGAATCTTCTTGGCGTACGCAGCACACAAGGATTTCAAAGTGTACCAAATGGACGTCAAGACTGCCTTTCTAAACGGTGAACTTAACGAGGAGGTGTATGTTGAACAACCACAAGGCTTTGTTGACGCACATAAACCTGACCATGTTTATGTGCTAGATAAAGCCCTCTATGGTTTAAAACAAGCACCTCGAGCATGGTATGATAGTCTTTCAAATTTCCTTATTTATGCCAGTATCTATAAAGGTGTGGTGAACACAACTCTGTTCACAAAAAGGGAAGACCCACATATAATGCTAGTACAAATATATGTCGACGATATTATATTTGGATCTACTGACAGTAATATTTGTAAGGATTTTTCAGCCCTAATGGAGTCCAGGTTCGAGATGAGTATGATGGGGGAAATGAACTTTTTCCTCGGATTACAAGTCAAACAACTTGAGGATGGGAATTTTGTGAACCAGTCGAAATATACTCTTGACATTCTCAAGAAGTATAAGTTTGACTCTTGCACGAGTATAGCAACTCCCATGGCCTCCAACTGTAAGTTAGACACCGATCCTTTTGGGAAAAGTGTCGATAATACAACTTACAGAGGGATGATAGGATCCTTACTGTACTTGACTGCCAGTAGGCCAGATATAGTGTTTTCAACATGTCTTTGTGCTAGATTTCAGGCCGACCCAAAAGAATCACACCTAACTGCGGTAAAACGCATTTTTCGTTATCTTAAGGGTACACCCGAACTTGGTCTATGGTATCTAAAGGGAACCGATTTCGATCTTACCGCATTTTCAGATGCTGATTTTGCAGGTTGTAGAGTTGACAGAAAAAGCACGTCAGGAGGAATACAGTTTTTAGGAGATAGACCGGTGAGTTGGACTTACAAAAAGCAGAATTGTGTTTCCACATCTACAGCTGAGGCTGAGTATGTAGCAGCTGCAAGCTGTTGCTCTCAAGTGCTGTGGATGAGAACACAATTACGCGATTATGGATTCTCACTCACCAATATCCCAATTTACTGTGATTCTCGAAGTGCAATTGCCATCTCTTGCAATCCCGTGCAGCACTCTCGAACAAAACACATAGATATCAGGTATCATTTAATTAAAGAACAAACGAGATGAGAACGGCATTGTGATAAGGAATAAAGCAAGACTTGTTGCCAAAGGCTACCGACAACAAGAAGGGATAGATTATGACGAGACCTTCGCTCTAGTTGCACGGATCGAAAGCAATAAGAATCTTCTTGGCGTACGCAGCACACAAGGATTTCAAAGTGTACCAAATGGACGTCAAGACTGCCTTTCTAAACGGTGAACTTAACGAGGAGGTGTATGTTGAACAACCACAAGGCTTTGTTGACGCACATAAACCTGACCATGTTTATGTGCTAGATAAAGCCCTCTATGGTTTAAAACAAGCACCTCGAGCATGGTATGATAGTCTTTCAAATTTCCTTATTTATGCCGGTTTCTATAAAGGTGTGGTGAACACAACTCTGTTCACTAAAAGGGAAGACCCACATATAATGCTAGTACAAATATATGTCGACGATATTATATTTGGATCTACTGACAGTAATTTTTGTAAGGATTTTTCAGCCCTAATGGAGTCCAGGTTCGAGATGAGTATGATGGGGGAAATGAACTTTTTCCTCGGATTTCAAGTCAAACAACTTGAGGATGGGATTTTTGTGAACCAGTCGAAATATACTCTTGACATTCTCAAGAAGTATAAGTTTGACTCTTGCACGACTATAGCAACTCCCATGGCCTCCAACTGTAAGTTAGACACCGATCCTTTTGGGAAAAGTGTCGATAATACAACTTACAGAGGGATGATAGGATCCTTACTGTACTTGACTGCCAGTAGGCCAGATATAGTGTTTTCAACATGTCTTTGTGCTAGATTTCAGGCCGACCCAAAAGAATCACACCTAACTGCGGTAAAACGCATTTTTCGTTATCTTAAGGGTACACCCGAACTTGGTCTATGGTATCAGGGAACCGATTTCGATCTTACCGCGTTTTCAGATGTTGATTTTGCAGGTTGTAGAGTTGACAGAAAAAGCACGTCAGGAGGAATACAGTTTTTAGGAGATAGACCGGTGAGTTGGTCTTCCAAAAAGCAGAATTGTGTTTCCACATCTACAGCTGAGGCTGAGTATGTAGCAGCTGCAAGCTGTTGCTCTCAAGTGCTGTGGATGAGAACACAATTACGCGATTATGGATTCTCACTCACCAATATCCCAATTTACTGTGATTCTCGAAGTGCAATTGCCATCTTTTGCAATCCCGTGCAGCACTCTCGAACAAAACACATAGATATCAGGTATCATTTTATTAAAGATCACGTAGGAAAGGGAACCATTGAGTTGTATTTTGTTGGCACGGAATATCAACTTGCGGATATATTTACTAAAACTTTAGACGAACCTCGTTTTCAGTTTTTAGTATCCCATATCGGCATGTTGAATCCGCCCTCTAATTAAATATCAAATATTGTCTTAAATAATTCTATTTCAATCTATCATGATTGAAATTCCATTATTTTAGAAAATATCTGTTATTTAAATTTAAGGATTATGTCACAAAATTGAAACTCAATATTTCCTTATCTGTGTATATTTTTAATAATTAATGATCCTGACAAATTGCTGTGTAAAT
Source organism: Centrapalus pauciflorus (assembly GCA_020465985.1). Lineage (NCBI taxonomy): Eukaryota > Viridiplantae > Streptophyta > Magnoliopsida > Asterales > Asteraceae > Centrapalus > Centrapalus pauciflorus. The sequence continues at coordinate 43,695 of JAANYP010000621.1, read as the reverse complement.
TGTTCATTACGGAGTGGGATGCAAACAATATCCAGGTTTGTCTGTGTTTGTAAGGCTAAAAGGGTTATCGAGCTTAATCAGAAAATCACAAGGAAAAGAACCGGTATTTATTTGAGTGGGAGTAGAGTTAGGATGTTAATTTTTATACTTCTGTGTTTCTTTTTAATTTTTGTAGTTAAATCTTAAATTTTAGGTTGGTCATAATTTTATTTAATTTTAAGTTTAATTTAATAGGTCAGAAAATCATCAAAAAGATTTTAACTTTCAAACTTATCAGAAGCCAAAATATTTTATTTCATTCTATTTTATTTTTATTTTTGTCTTAAGTTAAATACTAAAAGAAAATACCAAAAATATAATTTTTTGTTTATTGTTTGTTTTGTTTCAAAGAAAACTACAAAAAGATGTAATAATTTGGGCAAAATTTTTTGTTTAAACTCTATTTGTTTCTTTTAAATTTTCTTCAAGTCCAATTTTTTATAATTGTGTGTGTTGTGTTGCAAAAAACCGGCGGCCCAACATGTCTTTGGGCGCGGATCTAATGACCTGACCCGACCCGGTCGCCTATAAATGGGCGGGTCAAACGGTCAACCGGTTTTTCTTCACTTTCAAGTTTGCTATCCTTCTTCTTTCTCTTTACCGTCGCAAAACCCACCGCCCAAACCTCCATTTTTACGACTTCAAGCTTTGTGGACCATCATATTTCTTCGTTTTTCTTGCTTACTTGGTCATCGGCACTATCAGGTAACCCATTTCTATACTTATTCCAGTATTTAACATCATATATTGTGAGTTTGATTTTCGACTTTTAGTTAGTTTTTCACTTCGGTTTTTCTTCATTTTTAGTACTTTAATGTGTGTTTTTCACTTAGTAGCAGTTAGATAAAATGTTCCTTAGATTGTTTTAGCTTAGGATCTGTAATTTCATGCATTTTTGTCAAAATCACCACTGTTCACGTTGCATGTTGCATGAACATCATTAAATGAACTGTTGCATTTCGGACCATCCGAATTCGGACCAAGCACCGAATTCGGATGTGCCCCTTAGAAAAATTTCCAAAATTTGTCAACTGTTCATCCGAATTCGGACACTGTGCATCCGAACTCGGATCATGTGCATCCGAATTCGGTTCCACATGAAATGTCAAAAGTTTGAATTCTTTATTTAGTTAAGTTTACATTTGCATCATCACTGTTCATCCGAACTCGGATGGATCCGAATTCGGTTGCCATCCGAGATAGGTCCTTGGTCCTTATTGCATATATATAACAGTTCATCCGCACCACACCTGAATTAGGACCATATTCATGCACCATCCGAATTCGGACCACCTCACATCCACATCACCCCTTTCATGCATTTCGAACCTCATCCGAATTCGGTCCATCAAGTCACCCCATCCGAATTCGGTTCTCAAAAATACCATTTCATGCATCATCCGGATTTCGGCCTGATCCAAATTCGGTGACACTGTTCATCCGAATTCGGACCATCTGAAATCCAACAGTTAGCATTGTTTTTTTCAAAATTTTCATTTTTCCATTTTTGCATTTTTTTATATAAATTCAAAAAAAAATACAAAAAATATTTTTCCTGAAAGTGCACCATTGATTAGAGTTAGGACTAGTGTTTGAGTGAAAAAGTCTGGTCTAACATCGGTCTCTTAACGATTAACTTTGGACTTCATTAATAGAATTTTATTCTACTAATAAAGACCCGATGCTAAACAGATCAGGCAGTTTCTATTTCACACTAATCTAGACTTCACATCAATGCCTTATTAGTTGAGTCTTCTTATTCTAACTCTGATGCACCTTGCAGGATAATGGAACCAGCAGTTGTTCTTACCGTTCCCCATCCCCCCATCCCAAACAATAATGCCCAACTCCCAGAACAATCCATCCTCCCCAACGTCGAGTTTGTCGAGTTCATTGCGCATAACTGGCAACTCGACGTCTCCATTCTGACCAAAGAACCTCAAACCCTAGCATTTGACATCCTCACTCGCCATCCATTCTACTACGCCCTATCGACCGCCATAGTTGTTCCCCAGATTTATCTACAACAATTCTTGAACAGACTACAATATTTTTCTGACCACGAACCTCACTTCACATCCATCATAGACTGTGTTCCAGTCAAACTCACTATATCCGCCATCCGCCACATTCTTCACCTACCACTCGAATTCTACCTTCCCACCCGTGAACATTTTGACCCCAACCCTTCCATTCCCGAAACCCTAGCTGAAATCCAATCTATGGGTTATGATGGCCCTCTCTCCAAACCCTCAGACTTCCGCACAAAAAATCTTCAATCCCACTGGCGTATACTTTTCGATGTACTCAATAAATGCTTCACCGCCAAGCACTCCGGACACGACTCTGCGTCGGCTCAGGTACTAGCCATGTTCACAGGCTTTGCCTTTGACCGACATGTGGACTATGCTGCTTTCCTATTCGAGGAGTTAAGAAGAGTCCATGTGGAGAGGGGCACAAAGAAAGGAAGAAAATATATTCCTCTACAGCGATTTCTGCAGCTAATAATACAATATGCCATGGACCATGATGATGACATTCACGAACGTCCGGAGGCCGATGTCTACCCCACCGTGGCGATTCAAAAGTTAACTTTGCCAAAGGGGGCCCCGACAGTGCCGACAATGAAAATACCTCTGTCTTTGCTAATGAGGTCAAGAGGAATGGAGCGGGTTAGGGCTTATATTCAGGAGTGTTATCCGGATGAGTCTCAGTCGGAACCATCTGAGACTAACCAATCCGCAGGTGAGGCAAGTATGAGTGAGCATGAGGGAGTTCGGGTAGACGTTCAGCAATCTCAACAATCTCTGGGTTTGGGTGAGGGGGAGCCTGTGTTGGTAAGGGAGGAAGCAGGAGGTGAGGCGGCAGAGACGGCGGATTCAGAAAGAACCGTCTCTATCGTGCGAGCGAGGGAGGTGCAATCTGAGGGTGAACTAAGCCCAATAAGCCGGACTCCTCACCATAAGACTGTCCGTCTAACAGTCGAACTAACCACCACCACCCACTTGGTTTCCCCTCAAAGGGAAACCACTTCATTTCATGGGGTTATAGCACATACTCCATCGCCCTCTCATTCGGAGAGTGGCGGTGTTAAAAGAGGTCACACTCCTCCCCAGGTGACCGCACTTCATTCCTTCACGATTCCATCCCCCCAAACACACACACCGCACGATGCCTTCGTGGCATCCCCAAGAGCTGTCTCTGTGGCAGCTCCTCAAACTTCCGGATCTGAGCGTCCTATTCAGGAGCCAGAGATGACGGAAGGAAGACTGGGAGTGGCTCAATCAACGTCGTCCACTTCCGGCCATCTCCCAATAAATTTGGAGATGTTAACGGCAGCTTTATGTGCTGCCGGCGTGATTACCCGGGCTGACCTGGATGCCCAAAGGGAAGCCGACGAGGAACGCCACACCGCCCTACTTTCCCTGATCAAGGGTAAGGGTGTCGCTTCCGAATCTGGCCCCCCACCAGGTTCCCATTCAGTTCAAAATCAAATTTCCGAGCTGTCGGACAAGATAGATGCGCTTACACGCCTTATTCTGCAAGTCCAGGAACAGCTTAATTCGAGAATGGATCGCCTCGAGTCGGCGGTCATCGAACTCCAGTGCCGCCCTCATGCAGAGGCCCCAAAAAGGAAGCATGACGATCAGGACGACCCTGATCGTCATGAGGGGGAGAAAAGGCGAAAGGTTCAGCATGAGGAACCCATCATGTTTATAGGGGGAGCAGAGACTGCTGAGGGGACAGAATTCCAGGGTTCAGGGGAACAGAGGCAGGAGGCTCAGGAATACCTATTTATAGAAGACGAGCCCATGGTCGAGGGTCCAGCTCCACTGGATCCGATGACAGCTATGGTAGAATTCGAGGAACCTCATGACAAGGTTGAAATCATATTGGTTTCTAATTCAGATTCCGATATCGACGACAGCGAACCTTTATTAATTCCTAAGCCTGAACCTGAATCTCCAACGAAAAAATCTTCATCCTCTTCTTTTGACTTCCTGAACTCACCACCACCAGCCCCTCAAGAAGAAATCCTATTATCAATTCAAGCTCCCCAATCACTAAAAGAATCCCACATAGTCCTAAGCCCTCCAAGATCCCCAAGCCCTCCTCCAGTCCAACAAACCGAACTTCCAGGTCCCTCCCAAACCAAAAGGGTCGATTGCTTCGATGAAACTCCGGAAGGCCCTGGTATTTATAGAAAAGATGATTTATTCTGGGTGGACCATTATTCAAAAGGAAAGGTTCAAACACTGCCTCAGGAAGAAAAGAAAAAAATGCGAGAACAACGGCGGGGGACTATCATAAAGCTTCTTGAAGCTAAAAAGGATGAAATCGAAGAACCCCCCGTTCAAGGCCTTAAAGAATTCTTGCAGAAGTTTCCCCCGGAGCAGTTTCAGAACCCATACCTAGAAGAAAGATTCAAGATGATATTCAGAAAGAAGCCTGGATCCTTCAGCAGACGCCTACTTATGGAACTTACAAATGTCTCCAAAGCTGAACAGGCCGAATACTATCAACTGATGCTCCGCGAAAGAAGGTCAAAGGTCTCGAAATCGAAGATAAAGAAACTTCGAACCATAACCATGTGCAAAAGAGCCAAAGTCTACTATCCCTCCTACCAAGTAGAAAGAGAAGATGGCACGGGAGATGACATCTTCGAGAATGACCTAGACTTCATAAGTGCGGATGACGTTGAGTTCCTTCACAACAGCTTGAAAAATCGCATCAGAAAACGTCTAACCCACATGACCGCCGTAGGTGCCCTAGTGCGAAGCATGAACCGTCGCTCAATCATTATGTGCCTAAGAGACTTCCAGATGGCTATCGAGAGCGCTATGGTTAAAGTGGGTCCTCAAGCACCAGAACAAGATAGCTTTCTACTAGCCCACCACCCGGCCTACAGAGTTGTACTTTCAGGAGACTCGGGTGTTATTTTTGTTAATTACAAGGGCTATAAGAGATACATGCGCTTTGAGGATCTTCCCTGTTACTCCGATGGTACACTAAGATTGGTTCGAGCTGCACTTACACAGAAAGTTCAAGACTTGGACGCTCAACCAGATCCACAACAAAGATGCACACCAAAGGAGATACATGATACCCTCAGCGGCATTGAACTCCTGAACGAACGTCTACATTTGAGACAAGTGACCAGACGCTTCGACGTCATCCTTGGACACCGAGAATCTACGGATCATGTCAGAGTTCCAGGACCTCCTAAATGATCGAAAACGGGGAGATTGTTAGACATTATATTTCGATCATAGGGAGTTGTTTTATAATAATTATTTTAGTATTGTTTAGTCTTGTATTCACTTCCTTTGTAATTTATGTTTATGTAAAGTCAAGGGGCCAAAGGTGCCAATATGTAAAACTTAATTAAAGGAGCCTAGAAATAGGCTCCTAGGGTTTTGTAGCCATTTACACGGTTGAAAATACAAAGAAAAGTGCAGCCGCCATTTTGTCATTTCTCCCAACATTCTATTTGTCTTCTTCATCATTACACAATTATTGAGCATTGATTCTTCTTGTGTTTGATAAAAGAAACATTAAAGGTGCTGATAGTTTACGGGAATACATATTACAAATCTTACTTATATTTTTATAACATTTAAAATTCTTAGTCATTTTACTTTTCATCTTTTTAAAAAATTCTCTAAACCTTTTAAATTATTGAGTATGAAATTACAGAATTCAATAGCTTGATTTATAAAATTGAATAACACTTACATAGAAATAAAAGGGTTATATGTCAAAAATAGCAACAACTTTTTGTAGTTTTACCGTTTATAGCCACATTATTTATTTTTTTTTATCATTAATAGTAATAATTTTTTTTTATTTTTACCAATTATAGCAATTTTTGATAAAAAGCTAAATGTTGCTGCTATTATCTGTCAAAACATAAAACATTGTTGCTATTATTGGTAAAAAGATAACAGTTGTTATTAATTGATGTTAACCTGCTATAGTAGGTTTTCAGTTCAACAATTGTTATAATCGGGGAAAAAAATACAAAAGTTGTTGCTATTAATGATAAAATAAATAATTTGGCTAAAACAGTAAAAATACAAAAAGTTGTTGCTATTTTTTTATATATAACCCTAAATAAAACATCCTGAACCAGTTGTTCAGTGAGGTTTAGCTCCGCGGAAGTTCCCTGTGCCCATATCTCTTCTAGGGTCTGTGTTGTCTGATCAACAACTGGGGCTGAAGTTGAAGCACCTGTAGCGTCCGTTGATGGACCTACTTCCGTAGACTCTCTAGAGGATGGCCTGATTGCCGGAATTTGTCTCGATGGAGGTCTTTGCCTCTTGCGCGGTTGATGTTGTGGTTGTTGTTGTTGTGGTGGCTATTGCTGCGGTTGTGGAGCTTCACCTGCCCAGTTCTCTCCTTCTGGAGCCACAAAATCTGGGTCGATAACTGCTCCGAACAAAGGTACCACCTGTGGCCTGACCTGCTCCGCCCTGCGCGCGTTATGCGACTGGCAGTCAGCAAAAATTCTTTTGTCTATAATGGCGACGCCATGAGTATCTGGATGTTGAGGGAGATTTGGCAAAAAATGATGAAAGATCATCATCACGAAGCGCGGGTACATCAAAAATATTTCTCGTACAGGAGCTATGATTTGATACACAAACTCACTGAAGAACATCTTTGAGAAACTGAAGCGCTTATTATACACTAAGGCTATCACCGCAGATTGCATCTTGGAGACAATGTAGTCAAATCCTGCCTTTTTCGGTGCAAAACATACCATAAACACATGCACCAAGTAATGTCATTGCCCAATTAAGCCACTTTTCATAAACGAGGCTTTGGTGATATCTTGGGCGTATCCCATTCGCAGAAAGGCCGCTTGCCTTATATGGACTGAAAGTCAATAGACCCTGCCTCCTGGTCTTCTGTACGTAACTGAAGAATTTGCCGTAACATATCGGCTGAAAATACTATCGGCTGGCCCCCAACTCTGGTACGCAACACTGTTGGCGTCACTGAGCAATCTACCTGTAGATGCTCCCAAAATTGACGTATATAAGGTAGAATGATCTGCAAATTATGAGTTAATGTGTAAGACACCCTCGATTGAGTCAAGAAATCAACCATATGACGATAAGGTTAAGCTTCAGGCAGCTCTAGATCGACTGACATAACCATGTTATGTTTATTGAAAAATGCGCGATCACCCATATCTGCACATAAAAACCACAACCAATATTAGAAATGAAAAATAAAAATGAAACTTGTTTAATTTCGAATTTGCTTTATTTCGAACGTACATAAGTTCGAAATCCAACACATTCGAATTTCTACAAGTTTGAATTTATTTTATAAGAACATTCGAATTTAAAACAACTTCGAGGATTATGTTCGAATTTGACTGACTTCGAACTTGTAGATATTTCAACAAGTTCGAATTTTCTGACAAGTTCGAACATGATGAACATGTTCGAAGTCGATCCTTTTCAAACAAAACTTCAAGATTTTAACCACATTTGACTTGTTAAATAGTATAGTCTAGTCCTATTGGGTTCTAATCGAAGTTTAATGTGTTTTATTTGAAGTTTCACCGGTTAAAACTTGTGATTTTGAACCACATAGTTTAAACCCAAAAATCTTCAAATAAACTCGATTTTTTGCGGTAAAAGAGTTCTAAACCACTCCATCTTCGTATAATGGAGATCACTATACCTGATGATGTGATTAGATTCGAGAAATATGAGCAAAACTTCGTGAAATAGTAATAAACTCGAAAAGATAAATTCGAAGAACAAATTCGAAATCGCCTGGCACAAGTTCGAAGGATTAAAATCGAATGTAGGTGAATTAATGATTCACTGTTGACCTATTATACCAACAACCTTCGAATTTGGCATAAATTCGAAGTTTCTGACAAATTCGAAGGACAATTCGAATATGTCTGAAATTCGAACTTCTTTGAAAATTTTAAAAATCCTTGAATAAAATTCAACTTTTTCAACTTTTTCGTGTACCGGAATTTTTCAAACCTTGCAAAAATTATTTTCACCAAGCAATAGATTTTCACGCAATATCTGTTTATTTAACCAAAAAGTGCATCCTAGTAACTTTGACCTTTTTCCTAAAGATAAAGTAAAATATATTAAAATATATAAAAATAAACTAAAATAGAGAAAAATAAAGTTTGAATAAAATTAAACTTAAGCTACTCAAAAATACTTTTACAGACTTTACGACATACACTAACAGAATATTTTTGGCGAGAAAGTCAAAGAAGGTTCAATCAGATAGCGATGTTAATACGCACTTTCAGTATTTTACTTTCACACTTAGGAATTTTTTATTCCTTTGATTGTTTGTCGTGATATACTTTCCAAGGCGATTGTTGGTATTATTTTCCCTTTAAACATTTTACACTTAGGAATATCCCTTTACCTTTTTATTTATCAAGAAACTACCTTACATATCCCATACTTAGACATACTTTTATGATCAAGGCATACACACAATGATTATAACTTTTCGGTATTGCAAATTTTCTTTAAAAGGCAAACGTCGGACACAATTCTGTATTTACATACAACAGAGTGTCTTAGTTTGTCTTAAAGTTTATTTAAAGCTAGCAAGACAGCGGTGACAGGTCTGTACTGACATACAACAAAGTGACTTATCTTGCTAACTCGAGTCAAACCAGAGGTAACAGGTCTGTACTTACGTACAACAAAGTGACTTGTTTTAACACTCTCCTTACTATCATAATTTTTCTTTTCTTTTTTTTTTTCGTTAAGATGTATTTTATGTGGCTATACATCCCCCAGAAAATTTGCATACCTCATTTAGAATCATTGTCTGTATGTCTCTAACATAAAAATTAAGACCATTTGGTCATACATCTAAGTTAGTTACACATATGACATTTTCTTGAATATTTTATTAGCTTTTGAGATTCCCTTTGTGTATTATGCCTACCAACACATCAAACACGAGAATGTATATCACTTAGAGTTTAAGGTGTATTATGTGTGAAAGCTTAACACTTAGAGATTGGATCAACTGTGCTAATTTTCGTCACTTTGAACCTATGAATCTAAGACTTAACTCAATTTTCTAATATTCTCTTTTTTTGAGCTTTTTATTGTTTTCTCTCTTTTTTCTTTTGTTTTTCAATTTGATAAGATAAGCTAATAAACTAACCTACTAACTTACTATAAAAAGAAGTAAATTATACTTAAACACTAACTTACTATAAAAAGAAAGAAAAATATACTAAGGTCAAGCATACCATTTATCCTATCTTGCTTTGATACCACTTGTAAGGTCGCCTTCCTACAGATCCTATCTTGACGCGACACCGTCCAACGAGTGCGGAATCCTCGTTAGCGGCTTGACGGAGAGACCACGCACACGAAACATGGAGACACACACTGTGATAGACGAACAACGGAACGTCCCGACACGTGATTCTCTCCAAGAACAAACTCTCTAACACTTGCAAGTTCGAGATCGCCTCTGCTAAAGCTCTGATTAACTTCTGATAAAAACTTATTAATTAAACGAATTAACCCTTAATTATAACACCTTATTCGAATTTGCCCAAGACAAGTTCCAATAAGCCCAAGGCCTTTTGAACTCGTCCTCCACAAATTCGAATCTTATGCTTTGAACTTATGTTTGAACTTATGTTTGAACTTATCTTTGAACTTATGTTTGAACTTTTCTTTGAACTTATGTTTGAACTTATTGTAACACATTACACCAAGTTCAAACATACATACAATCAATATCAAACATATATAATCAAACATATAACAAACAAACATATATCAAACACTTGTTAATATGCAATAACTAGCAAATTGACTTTTACAAAATATTGTCTATTCTTAGACTGCTATCGTCACACACTGCTATCGTCACACAGGATGCACTAACAGACTCCCCCTTGACGATAGCTTCTAACTATTTATATTTTGTCTAAGTACTAGAACTATATAGGCTACTACCTGCATACAATCCCTGATCTACTCCTAGGTTGATCAACTCCTTCCAAGATAACTCTTTCACTTCACACTTGGGCAGTGTGTTAAACACTTTCGGCGTTCGCCTCAAGTATTGAAGTCTATCTCTTCTTTTTAGCACAAATAGCTGCAGTTCTCTATCAAAGAACCAACTTAATATTCCATCTGAGAGGTTTCCAGAATTATGTACTCTCATCCTCTTCTTCATCTTCAGCTCTGATTTCTTTTCTTCCTTTCGGAACCAAAGATTTATCAATACTTCTCTGCTTTACTCTTTATCAGCTTTCTCAAATTCTGAATCGTCCATAGATGCCAACTTAATTTCATCTATGTCAATCACATTTTGATCATTGTGCACATACTGTTCTCTTATAGGCTGTGAAGGAATGATTACTTCATCTACATCATCGTCTTCATCTACCACAACCTCTTCATCAGATTTCCATTCTGCAATGTCTTCTAGGATAAACTCCCCTTCTTCAAGATCTTCAATTTCATCATCAAAATCAAAAAGCACCTCTTCTTCTTCAATATCTATTAGAGGTTCAATCATTTCGCTCTCAACACTATCACCTCCTCCTTCTTCTCTCATACCAGGCTGACTTGGCTCCCCCTGAAATTGAGCCTGCTGAGCAGTCTTTATTGAAAGATCTGCTAGCTCACTCTCTTTTCCGTATCTGTATCATTGCCATCATCTTCTTTTCTTAACACTTCAGCTTCTCTGCAGCTACTCTCCCCCTGAGCTTGAAGATTTTTCATTAACTGCTCTAGGAGAGTCTTCATTGTTTTTATCTCAGACGCTTGATCTGCTATGTTGTTTTCAACTCAGCATATTCCTGATCAAGTCTGGCATTATGGGCTTGAAGTACTATCACTGCTGTAGATAGCTGGAAAATTTGCACTGTCTGGAAATCCACCTTTCCCTTTAGCTCTGTGAACCGCTGATTGTCGGTGAATGTCGATGATGTTGATGGAATGGATATAGATGGTCATGGAGCGATGGGTGGTTGAGCAGCTGGTATTACAGGTTCAGGAGCTGAGGTGGATGGAGCTCCCTGCATAAATCGGTGCCTCTTCGCCCTATGCCTAGGGACGAGTGGAGTTTCATCTTCCTCTTCGAAATCTGAATCTTCGGTCTCTTCGTCAATCAGAGCCGGTCTAGTTTGTCTCCTTCTGTTTACCATTAGCCTAGATCCATATCTACCGATTTGAATAATTGGATCCTCGCTATCATAACTAGACTCTGAGGCATTTTCATCGAGCCCTTCAGTCTCAGTCTCCGACTGTGCTCCTTCTTCTTCTCCTTCACCTAGGACCTCATTGTCCATACCCTCATCCTCCGGCGGCTGGTATTCATCTATTTCCTTAAAGATATCAGTAAACTCTTCTAGAGGATCTAAAACATCCTGAACCAGTTGTTCAGTGAGGTTTAGCTCCGCGGAAGTTCCATATGCCCATATCTCTTCTAGGGTCTGTGTTGTCTGATCAACAACTGGGGCTGAAGTTGAAGGACCTGCAGCGTCCGTTGATGGACCTGCAGCGTCCGTTGATGGACCTGCTGCCGTAGACATGATTTAAAACCCTTGAATAAATGAACTTTCATGTCAGATCAACACTGGGTTTCCAGACTTAGAAAAAATTAAGGGCCAACTATCGGATATAGTGTCATCCGAGAGTTGCAACTCCCGGATGATGCTAATGACATTTCATTCGTTAGTGTGCTTATAAATGTTTTGAGTGCAAAGTATAAAACCCTTGACAACTTGCGAGCACAGGTTTACCCGAGAGTTGTAACTCCCTGGTACGCCTTGAATTGAAAAAGTAACTTAGAAAAATTTGAATGAATGTGGGCAAAAGTTGATAACTCACGGATATAATTTTACCCGAGAATGTATAACTTTGGTCAATAATTATACTTAGAAAAAATTGTAAAAATGAAGTCCAAAGTTGCAACTTGCAAGTCAAGTGTTATCTGAGAGTTGTAACTCTCAGATAATACGTTGGTCGAGAGTTGTAATAAGAAAAAAAAAATTCAGCCCAAGAAATGGTATAGTTGTACTCGAGAGCTGTAACTCTCAAGTATGACTAGATGACCATTAACACATAGAAATTTTTTGGCCTTTTTGAAAAAGTTTCCCTTTACTCGAGAGTTGTAACTCTTGGGTAAAGAGTCCAAGACTTACGATTTTCAAAGAATTTTCACAAATCCACAAACAACTTTGAATTCAGAGTTTTTGGATCAAAAAGTTGAATTTTGAAAAACCATGGGTTTCTTCTCAACAAAGAAACCACCATTTCAGCCATAAAAAAACTTTCAGATCCAATGAAAAGCATGAAATCTCGAATGCAAAGACATATTCAAGTATAAAACTTAATAAGAACTTACTTTGGTGCACGAAATCGCGCGCGTTAAAACTTTTTCAGTGTTCGATTTGATTATGAAACTGTGAAGAAGATGAATGGGTTTTGGGAGAGTTTTGTGAGGAAGAAGGTGAATAGTGAAGATGATGAAGTCGGTGGGGGTTGGGGGGTTTATACTTATTTCAAAAGTCGGTTCCCCCCAACCCATTAAAAAATTTTCGTAGAAAATTATGAAAAAAAACGTAATAAAATAAAGAAAAGAAAAAAACTTGGTTTTCACATTATAAGAAAAAATCAACAAAAATAAAATCTTTTTGGTTTTTATTTTTAAAAAAATTAACAAGAAATAACACTTAAACACATTATAAAAAATTTAACACTTAGTAAAATAGAACACATTTAATAAAATACAAAAAAAAAATACATTTTCTCACCCTCCGAATGTGCATGATTGAAAAATGAAAAAACACTTCGGAACAAGGATAAACGGAAATGGAGAACTTACAGTGAAGTGCCCCGTGAAGCATCTTGAAATCTTCGACAAATAATTAGTTACAAACAAATAAAGTTAGCTACATAGACTTGAATTGAAATTAGTAAACACAATACATAATTAACGAGATGCTATAAAATTTGAGAAAAGGAAATTTAAGTAAAAACATCAGATAAACTTTTGTAGATATGTTACAGTATAACTTAATTTTTTGATGATAAATTCAACATGCTAACTTGTTCAATAGAAAATTAAAGCATTTTTCATCCAAGGGTTTTGTGAACAAATAGGCAATCTGATTTTTAGTATTTACGAAATGCAACCCTCTTCAATGTGGTCTTTTATAAAATGATATCGTATATCTATGTGTTTAGTACGAGAGTGTTGTACAGGGTTACCAGTGATGGCTATTAGGCTCATGGAGTTACAGTAGATTGGAACTCTGTTTAGTTTGAAGCCATAGTTTCGGAGTTCGGTGCACATCCAAAGGAGTTGCGAGCAGCAGTTTGCGGCATCAACGTATTCGGCGTCTGCGGTGGAGTGTTTCTTTGATGCCCAACCTTCCAATTTTTCTCCGAGGAACTAGATATGATCTGAAGTGCTTTTTCTGTCATGTTTACAACCTTCATGATATGCATATAAGTAAACACTTAGTTCAAAACTGGTTCCTTTCGGATACCATACACCAAGATCAGGCTTGCCTTTTAAATATCGGAAAATACATATAACAGCAGGAGAGTGTGACTCTTTAGGATCAGCTTGAAAATGAGCAGACAGACATGTATAAAACATTATATGTGGTCCACTTGCTATTGAATAGAGTAGAGAATCGATCATTCCTCGATACGCCGTGATGATAGTGGATTTTTCCATTTGATCGGCATCAGGCTTTGAGGAAATTGACATGGGAGTTATCATAGATGAACACTTTTCCATCTTAAATCTCTTTAGGAGATCTTGGATGTACTTAGATGATTTATGAGAATTCTTTCAGGAATTTCTTTTACTTGTTATTCAAGGTAAAATTCCATTTCCCTCATCATACTCATCTCGAACCTCGACTCCGTTAGTTTTGAAAATTCTTTACAAAGAGAAAGTTTTGTAGAACCGAATATGATGTCATCTATATATATTAGTAAAAGAAAATATCACTACCTTTATGTTAGGTTCTATATTGTGATGAAATCATTAGTTTAGGGACTAATCTTGTAAGTAGACTAGAGTTTACAAATTAGGTATAAAAGGAAATTTCCAAGGGTAAGATTCTTTTAGAATTTGTGAGTTTTAAATTTTCAAGTCTTTCATTTGTATTTTGTGCATCATAGTAGTATTTGAGAGAAAAGATTCAAATCAATGCAAACCAAATGTGAAGACCACCCCTTACGGGGCAGTTCTCACTAGTCTAGGTCCCACATCATGCAATACGATATCAATCATACTAAGATAGGGTAATTAATTGCGGAATTATAAATTACATGTACATAGAGATTAGGATTTAAGTTAAACATTAATTACATATTTCAAATTTAAAGTTATAAAAGGGGTACCATCTAATCTAATCATTACATCATAGAATAATATCAAATCTACCCAAAACCACAACATTTGCTGTCTTCCAATCAGTACCGAAAAGTTTTGTTGTGTAGTGGTCCATAGAAACTTCTGTCTGGATCTTTAATAGACCTAAGAGCTAGGTCCAGCAGGTGATTTTCCTTTGTCTTTTCCTGTAAAAATGTCAAGTAGCAACTGTAAGCAAAGCTTAGTGAGTATATAGATTTTCAAATCAACATGCATGGTCAAGCGGATCTTTAATCTAGCGTGATATGTCTTGGCTGCTGCTACAGCCCTCATGATTGAGACATAGAAGTCATAGAGTCGGATGATGCTCAAGCCACGCTCACGCTTAAATCGTGGGGATCAACCACATACTGGGCTAGCTACCAGTAAATCAACATGGCGGAACATCGGAGGTCATTACCAAGTTCAATAGAACTGGTGAAATAGCCAGGTCTAGAACAATAGACCAATCAGGGCTAATCAAGCTGAATCAATATGTCAAGTATATGCAATGATGAAGCATACATAATCAAGTCATGATAGCAATAATCTCAAAGCAATGTCAGAAATGAACTGAAAATGCAATATCATATGAAATGATAAGTCAAATAGCTGTCATGATCCACTGGGCAACACCGAACCATAGTGTGCACAGGTCACAATCCAGCTGATAATATGAATGTCAATTTAATCTAGCATCAACAATATGTCTCAACCAGAAATTCAAGCATGTTAAAACTGAATATCTATAACTCACAGATCGGGGTTTTTATCAAACAAATGTAAAATCTGCCACCTGAGTTATCTCAGGATTTTATCTTTGTCAATCTGATCTGTCAATTCAAGTCTTTGACCCGCTTTAAATCTTTTAAATCTTTAGATCTTTGTTCAGATATTAACTGAACCTGTCTAGAATTATCATGTCAAATCATATTAATATCATATCATTACGTCATCTTTTTTGTCTTTAAAATCTTTAATTTCATCTGATTCTGATAACCTACAAATCATTCTTTCATTTATATTCTTTATCTCATTAAATTTCTCAAAGGTCTATATATATATATATATATATATATATATATATATATATATATATATATATATATATATATATATATATATATATATATATATATATATATATAACTATACGTATATGCATATAATCATTTATTTAATTAGAATATAAAAATCATTATTAGGATTCGGATCAACCCAGATTCGGATCATCCGGATCCGGACCAATCCGAACCGAAATAGCCAACCGGATTCGGACCAATGGCCAACCCGAACTCGGACCTAATGATCATCCGAATTTGGATCAAAACCGAAATGGAACCATCCGAATTTGGCATCATCCGAAGTAGATACCCGAATTAGGATACATCCGAATTAGGTACCATGGCAATATCCGAAATTGAGATCCGAATTGGGCACCATCCGAATTCGGGTTATCCGAATTCGGATCCCACACTTAGTAATTTTTCCAGAAATGTTCATAATGTTCTTGTCTTGTTCTTCATTTATTTCATTCGGATTTTTCATAAAATTCACTAAAACTCATTTTAATCAACATGCAACTTAATATTTTGATATATTATCATATTTGGGTTGTTTTTATGCATTTTTCCCTATCATAAACACACTAATTTGATCAAGATCATCCAAAATATGTTATTTTTGCCAAGAACACATTTTGTCCAAAAAATTCGATTTCTTAAATAATTTGAAGGATCTAAGCCAAAATCTCTGTTTCTATCTCATTTAATTACTTCATTACATGATTATCTAACATATTTGTACACATGCAACAACAAATCTTCACATTTAAATTCTTAGTTTCGGTTTTTAATAAAAACCGAACTAAACTTGTAAAAACATAGAAATTAAGTAAATTTTACCTTAAAATCTTGTAGTTTGATGTTGTCTAATGCTTCTTGTAATCTTCAATTGACTTCAATTCTTCATTTAATAACAAAATTATGGAATTCTTGATGATTTTTGTTTAAAAGCCGTAGCTTAGAGAGTGATTAGAGAGAGAGAGTGGTTTTGGGGTTAATGATCTTAAATGATCATAATTTTAGTTTTTATATATTAATTTGATCATTTTTGCTATTTAACCCACTAAACTTTTGTATCTTATATCTCTTTTATTTTACTCATTTTTAATAATTCATAACATAAATATAATTTAAGTTTATAATTTCATAGTTAATTAAATTGCATCATAAATAACATAATAAAATTACATTATTATCTCAAAATCAATTATTACATGCTTTGCCAAAAGTTAGGTTGTTACAGAATGGGCTCCACCACGCACAAACTTCGTCCCCGAAGTTAGCTATGTTCGAACAGACTGGGATATGTGGCTTTCATAACATCTCTCGATTCCCAAGACTGATGCGAACCTTTGTGGTGTTTCCACTGGACGAGCACCATCTGTATATCTTTATTTCTAAGCTTCTTGGTCTTCGAGTCCAGAAAACGTTCCGGCTCTTCAACCACGCGAAGCTTCTCATCAATCTGCAGGTTAACATGTGGTATTTGAACTTCTCTTTCGTCAGTTAAACTCTTTCTCAGATGACTGACATGGAATACAGGATGTATTCCAGTTAAGTCCGCTGGTAGTTCAAGACGATAAGACTGATCCCCAATCTTTTCAACAATCTTGAATGGACCGATGAATCTCGGAGCTAGCTTGTTTCGCTTTATGAACCCCACATTCTTCATTGGGGATACTTTAAACATCACCCAATCGTTAACCGCAAAGTTGATAGATCTGTGTCGATTATCATAATATGACTTCTGCCTGCTTTGAGCTTCAAGAATATTTCTTCTAACAAGTTGAATCTTCTCGTGAGTCAACAGTAGAAGGGCAGGTCCTGTTATTGGCGATTCACCTGTTTCGCACCAACAGGTGGGAGTTCTGCACTTTCTTCCATATAAAGCTTCAAAAGGAGCCATCTTGATCGTTGAATGATAACTGTTATTGTATGAAAATTCGACCAACGGCAAGTGGTCATCCCAGTTACCACCTAGATCAAGAACACAGGCACGAAGCATATCTTGAAGAGTAAGGATAGTACGCTCACTCTGGCCATCTGCATTAGGATGATAAGCAGTACTCATAGAGATCCGAGTACCCATCCCGTCTTGTAGTGCTTGCCAGAATCTGGATGTGAAACGACTATCACGGTCAGATACGATAGACTTTGGCACACCGTGACGAGAAATTATTTCGGTGATATACATCTGTGTCAATCTATCAAGAGAATATGTCTCTTTCATCGGTATGAAATTAGCTGACTTCGTTAATCGGTCCACGACTACCCAGATGGAGTCGTGCTGTCTTTTGGTTTTCGGCAACTTCGTGATGAAGTCCATTGTTATATGCTCCCACTTCCATTCAGGAACTGGTAGTGGTTGCATATCTCCGAATGGTTTTTGGTGTTCTGCCTTAACCATTTGACAGGCTCTGCAGCTTTCAAGATATTGACCGATGTCCTTTTTCATTCCTGGCCACCAGTAGTCAGCTTTCAGATCGAAGTACATTTTTGAGCTGCCAGGATGAACAGATAACTTGGACTGATGGGCTTCCGATAGAAGAGTGTTGCGGATTGAACCATATTTAGGAATCCATATTCGGTTTCCATTGAGACATTGGAGTCCCAAATGATTCGTAGATAAAAACTGAACTTGCCCTTTAAGATTTTCAGAACAGAGATTCTCTTCTTTCAACGCTTCAGCTTGAGCAGATCTGATGTTTTTAATAAGATCGGAAGAGAATACAACAGGAGTCAGGGCATAGCAACACTTTTCCGGATACACTTTCCTACTCAAAGCATCCGCGACAACATTAGCTTTGCCGGGATGACATAGGATCTCGCAATCATAGTCCTTGATAAGCTCCAAGGATCGTCGCCGTTTCATATTTAGATCCTTTTGAGTAAAGAGATGTTTGAGACTCTTATGATCGGTGTAAAGCAGACACCGAGTCCCATAGAGATAGTGACGCCAGATTTTCAGAGCAAAGGTAACAGCAGCCAACTCAAGATCATGAGTTGGTGCACTTTTCTCGTAGTCCTTCAATTGCCTTGAAGCGTAGGCAATAACTTTTCCCCTTTGCATGAGGACACATCCTAAGCCAGTACCAGATGCATCGCTATAGACAACGAAATCATCATTGCCCTCTGGTAAGGCTAGGATCGGCGCTTGAATAAGCTTTTGCTTCAAAATTTCGAATGCCTCTTGCTGTTTATCTGCCCATACGAAAGGTGTATTCTTTCCTGTTCACATCGTGAGAGGCTCATCAATCTTTGAGAAGTCCTTTATGAATCGCCGATAATAGCCGGCCAATCCAAGGAAACTTCTTATTTTTGAGGCATTGCGAGGCGTTTGCCATTTTTGAACGGCCTCGACTTTAGACGGATCAACAAAAATACCTTCGCCAGAAACAACATGGCCAAGGAATTGAGTCTAGAAAGAAATCAGAGTGAAATTTCAAATTTTAATTCAATCAAACAACACTTAAGAATGACTCAAGACAATATAAAGTTGTACCTGTCTGAGCCAGAATTCGCATTTAGAGAATTTTGCATAGAGTCTTTCTTTTCTTAGTAACTCTAGCAATTGCCGCAAATGAATAGCATGATCAGCCTCCATTTTGGAGTAAATCAGGATATCGTCTATAAATACGATAACTGACTTATCCAACATCGGTCTGCACACGCGATTCATGAGGTCTATAAACGCCGCTGGTGCATTCGTTAAACCAAACGGCAATACGATAAATTCGTAATGACCGTATCTTGTTCGGAAGGCTGTTTTCAGAATATCCTCATCTTTAACCTTCAGTTGATGATACCCAGAACGAAGATCAATCTTGGAGAAATAACTTGCTCCTTGTAGCTGATCGAGTAAATCGTCAATTCTGGGCAGAGGATACTTATTCTTTATTGTGACTTTGTTCAACTCCCGATAATCAATGCACATTCGAAAAGTTCTGTCTTTCTTCTTAACGAATAGGACAGGTGCACCCCATGGAGATGAACTCGGTCGGATAAATCCCTTTTCTAACAGTTCTTGAAATTGTTTCGACATTTCCTGCATTTCTGCAGGTGCAAGTCTGTAGGGAGCTTTTGCGATAGGAGCCGCACAAGGAACCAAGTCAAGACTGAACTCGACTTGACGTTCTGGTGGCACTCCAGAAATGTCATCAGGGAATACGTCTGGGAACTCACAGACGATTGGAATATCAGATAAGGATTTCTTTTGGGCTTCAGAGACGGATTCAGAAGAGACATAACATATGTAAGATTGATGACCCTTAGACAGATATTTATGAGCTTTTTCAACTGAAATGAAGCAGTGAGCACCTTTACGCTTCTCGCCCTTGATCTCCAATACTCGGCCTTCTGAACACTTGATTCTGATGATTCGCCGATTGCAGATGATTGTAGCCTCGTTATTTGTTAACCAGTCCATGCCAATGATGACATCGAACTCTTTTAGCGGAATCGGTATAAGATCGAGGTTGAATACGATATTATCGACAAGCAGTGTGCAGTTTCGATAAACAGAATCAGCCATAACATAGTTGTTACTGGCTGTCTCAATAGCAAGTATAACAGGAAGCTTTGACGGGGATTTAGATAATCTTGATGCAAAAGAAGTCGATATAAAGGAACGACTCGCGCCGGAATCAAATAATACTCGGGCAGGAATGGAGTTAAGTAAAAACATACCCGTAACTACATCAGGGGTTTCCTTTGCTTCTTCAGCCGTTATCTGAAACGCACGTGTCCTTGCGGTTGGTGTCGCAGTAGAACTCTTCACTGTAGACCCTCCAGCCGACGACTGTGACTGATAACGTTGCCCGCTTCGACACTGATACATAAAGTGTCCTCTTTTTCTGCATTTTGCACATCCACGTCCCTGCTGTGGGCACTCTTCACTACTATGAACGATTCTGTTGCAAGCAAAGCATGTGACATCATCTGGATTACATAGACCCATGTGTGACTTTCTGCATCTCTTGCAGAATCGCGGCTCGTTCGTTAGTGAATATGCTTGGGCTTTCGGCTGCGAACTATACTGCTGAGATTGCTGAGGTTGCTGGGACTGAGACTTATTTGGCTTAAAGAATCTGCCAAATCGCTGTTTCTTCGGAGGTGATGGACATGTCGAGTTAGTAGACGGAGCATAGAGCTGATCGCCGTATTCTAAATAACCTCGCTCGATTTGTCTAGCTGCTTCTACCATTTCCAAGTAACTTTTGTATTTAATCGCGCTCATCGGATGTCGATATTTAGGGTTAAGTCCTACGCGAAATCTATTCATCTTTCTCTCCTCAGTAGCTACTTGATATGAAGAGTAGCCGCATAATCTCGAGAATTCATGCTCGTATTCATCAACTGTTTTGGTTCCCTGGGTCAGCTGCATCAGTTGTACTTCCATCTTATCTTGTTGATCAATAGGACAATATTTTGCATTGAACATATCAAGAAATTGGTTTCACTCTAAAGTCTGAATAACTTCTTCGCCATAGATGCTTCTCTGGGTCTTCCACCATGCACGAGCAACTCCGACAAACAACGCAGACGCATAGCTCACTTTCTTTGAATCTAAGCAGTCAGAGATTCTAAAGATCTCTTCAGTATGACTGATCCAATACATCGCCTGAATTGGATTCACTGTACCCTCGAAGTTCAGGGCACCGCTTGCTTTGAAATCTTTAAACTTGCAGCCTTTTGGCTAAGCAATTTGGGTTTCAGGGTTTGTGTTATCAGAATCAGATTCTTCATTATTCTGGACTTGCTTTTCTTTTCTTTTATTCTTTTTATCTTCTCGTCTTTTAGCTTCGGCCTCATCCCTGGCCTGAAACTGTTCTTGCATTGTCTTATTTTGTTGTTCAGAATGTTGGGCTAAAAGTTGTTGCATCATTTCAAACATCTGTTGAGGGGTCATGTTGTTGGGAATTTCACCTGATCCTGATCCTGACATCTTCTACTGAAAGTTACAATCAACTAACTATCAGTTTATAGACTTAGATCTATGTACCCTTTTTCCCATCCTAACAGACTGTACATCCTATCTCAGTTCAAACCACCTAAATGATTGGTACATATGTATTGCTTCAGTTTGAGACCAAGTATACTCACGTAATATTTGATTCACTCAAACTATGGGCTCTGATACCATCCTGTGAAGACCACCCCTTACGGGGCAGTTCTCACTAGTCTAGGTCCCACATCATGCAATACGATATCAATCATACTAAGATAGGGTAATTAATTGCGGAATTATATATTTCATGTACATACAGATTAGGATTTAATTTAAACATTGATTACATATTTCAAATTTAAAGTTATAAAAGGGGTACCATCTAATCTAATCATTACATCGTAGAATAATATCAAATCTACCCAAAACCACAACATTTGCTGTCTTCCAATCAGTACCGAAAAGTTTTGTTGTGTAGTGGTCTATAGAAACTTCTGTCTGGATCTTTAATAGACCTAAGAGCTAGGTACAGCAGGTGATTTTTCTTTGTCTTTTCCTGTAAAAATGTCAAGTAGCAACTGTAAGCAAAGCTTAGTGAGTATATAGATTTTCAAATCAACATGCATGGTCAAGCGGATCTTTAATCTAGCATGATATGTCTTGGCTGCCGCTACAGCCCTCATGATTGAGACATAGAAGTCATAGAGTCGGATGATGCTCAAGCCACGCTAACGCTTAAATCGTGGGGATCAACCACATACTGGCCTAGCTACCAGTAAATCAACATGGCGGAACATCGGAGATCATTACCAAGTTCAATAGAACTGGTGAAATAGCCAGGTCTAGAACAATAGACCAATCAGGGCTAATCATGCTGAATCAATATATCAAGTATATGCAATGATGAAGCATACGTAATCAAGTCATGATAGCAATAATCTCAAATCAATGTCAGAAATGAACTGAAAATGCAATATCATATGAAATGATAAGTCAAATAGCTATCATGATCCACTGGGCAACACCGAACCATAGTGTGCACAGGTCACAATCCAGCTGATTATATGAATGTCAAATTAATCTAGCATCAACAATATGTATCAACCGGAAATTCAAGCATGTTAAATCTGAATATCTATAACTCACAGATCTGGGTCTTTATCAAACAGATATAAAAATCTGCCACCTGAGTTATCTCAGGATTTTATCTTTGTCAATCTGTTCTCTGTAAATCCAGTCTTTGACCCGCTTTAAATCTTTTAAATCTTTAGATCTTTGTTCAGATATTAACTGAACCTGTCCAGAATTATCATGTCAAATCATGTTAATATCATATCATTATCATCATCTTTTAGTCTTTAAAATCTTTAATTTCATCTTATTCTGATAACTTATTTATTCACAAAATAAATCTTTCATTAATAATCTTTATCTCATAATTTCTCAGAAGCTTTCTCTCTCTCTCTCTCTCTCTCTCTCTCTCTCTCTCTATATATATATATATATATATATATATATATATATATATATATATATATATATATATATATATATATATATATATATATATATATATATATATAACTATAAGTATATGCATATAATCATTTATTTAATTAGAATATAAAAATCATTATTAGGATTCGGATCAACCCAGATTCGGATCATCCGGATCCGGACCAATCCGAACCGAAATAGCCAACCGGATTCGGACCAATGGCCAACCCGAACTCGGACCTAATGATCATCCGAATTTGGATCAAAACCGAAATGGAACCATCCGAATTTGGCATCATCCGAAGTAGATACCCGAATTAGGATACATCCGAATTAGGTACCATGGCAAGATCCGAAATTGAGATCCGAATTGGGCACCATCCGAATTCGGGTTATCCGAATTCGGATCCCACACTTAGTAATTTTTCCAGAAATGTTCATAATGTTCTTATCTTGTTCTTCATTTATTTCATTCGGATTTTTCATAAAATTCACTAAAACTCATTTTAATCAACATGCAACTTAACATTTTGATATATTATCATATTTGGGTTGTTTTTATGCATTTTTCCCTATCATAAACACACTAATGTGATCAAGATCATCCGAAATATGTTATTTTTGCCAAGAACACATTTTGTCCAAAAAATTCGATTTCTTAAATAATTTGAAGGATCTAAGCCAAAATCTCTGTTTCTATCTCATTTAATTACTTCATTACATGATTATCTAACAAATTTGTACACATGCAACAACAAATCTTCACATTTAAATTCTTAGTTTCGGTTTTTAATAAAAACCGAACTAAACTTGTAAAAACATAGAAATTAAGTAAATTTTACCTTAAAATCTTGTAGTTTGATGTTGTCTAATGCTTCTTGTAATCTTCAATTGATTTCAGTTCTTCATTTAATAACAAAATTATGGAATTCTTGATGATTTTTGTTTAAAAGTCGTAGCTTAGAGAGAGATTAGAGAGAGAGAGTGGTCTTGGGGTTAATGATCTTAAATGATCATAATTTTAGTTTTTATATATTAATTTGATCATTTTTGCTATTTAACCCACTAAAATTTTGTATCTTATATCTCTTTTATTTTACTCATTTTTAATAATTCATAACATAAATATAATTTAAGTTTATAATTTCATAGTTAATTAAATTGCATCATAAATAACATAATAAAATTACATTATTATCTCAAAATCAATTATTACATGCTTGGCCAAAAGTTAGGTTGTTACACCAAATGTGTATGATTCACTTAGATCATGTTCTATCAATTGGTATCAGAGACTAGGGGGTGAATCGAACAAGAAATCTTGCATGAAAACATCAAGAAATTCAAGAAAATCAAACTGAAAAAGTCAAAGTTGGAGCTTTAACGTTCTGGAATTTTTTTAAAAATTCATACGATGTCGGATTGAACTGATTGTTGGATATGTTATCAATCAGGGAGTAATCGAATTTTGAACATTTGCGCAATTCTTGCGTTCTTGAATACGTGTATTTTCGGATTTTTGATTGATTTGGAATTGGATGATGATTATTTGGTCGAGTATTGTACATAATATAACAAGCAAATCCTGAAATTTTCATAATCTAAATCATTCTAGATTGAGAGTAATTTGATTTTGAAGTTCTTATTTCGTTTTCGAACCAAAAACAAAGCAGCAACTTCAAAACTAAGAATGATTCTCATCACACCAAATAAGGTGGAGAGGCATAAACTAATTACATTGAACACCCATGAATAATAATAATAATTACAAAAGATATACAAACTATTAATTAGCATGTCCAATATCCCCCCTAAAACGAAAGGTGGCGGACCAATTTTAAGCATTTCTCGAATGAATTCAAATTGATGTCGTGGTAAACTCTTTGTGACAATGTCTGCCACTTGAAGCTTTGTAGGAAAAAACTTGGCTTGAAGTTTCCCGAATAACACAAGTTCACGAACAAAGTCATAGTCAAGATCAATATGCTTGGCCCATTAGTGAGAGACTGGATTTTGAGTTATAAAGATAGCACTTTAATTATCACTAACAGTGTGGGTCGATCTGGTAGAAGTGCATGAAGTTCACGCAACAAATGAGTAATCCAAATAATGCAGCTGCAGTGTTCGCCATTGCTCAATATTCAGATTCACAACTTGAGCGAGCGACACTTGGTTGTCTATTGGCACTCCAAGATACAAGATTTCCCCCCATGAATATCGAGTAACCATAAGTAGATCGGCGAGTCTCAAGGCAACGAGCCCATTCTACATCAGAATAACCCACAAGAGTGGTATACTTTGGCCGAGAAAAAGATAGACTGAATGCTAGGGTACCTTTGACATATCAAAGAAGTCGTTTGACTGGCTGATAATGAGAAATAGTAGGAGCTTTGATAAACTGACTGAGTTGATTAACAGCATACAAAATATATGGATGAGTAATCCTTAAGTATTAAAGAGCACCAACTAGAGACCGATAGTGTGATGGATTTGAGTAAGGCTCACCACCAGTAGCAAACTTCGTATTAGAAGCAATAGGAGTGGTGACGGCTTTAGTAGCTAGAAGACAAGCCCGATGAAGAATGCCCTGAGCATACTTTGACTGACTAAGAAATTGACCATCAGTCGTGTAGGTAGTTTCCAACCCTAGAAAGTAATTTAGCCTACCCAGATCCTTGATTGCAAATTCGTGATGCAATTTAGTGATAATAGAACAAATGAGTTGATCATCATTGCAAGTAAGTATTAAGTCATCAACATAGACTAATAAGTATAACACACATGATCATTGTTTAAAGATGAAAAGAGATGGATCAGCTCGACTACATGTAAAACCAGTGTTAAGTAAGAAGGTACTCAAAAGATGAAACCAAGCTCGTGAGGCTTGATTGAGACCGTAGATAGCTTTATGAAGACGACATACATGATTGAGATATCGTGGATCCTGAAACCCTGGCGGCTATACCATATAAACAAGATCAGTAGATTTCCAAGAAGGAAAGTATTATTAACGTCTAGCTGATGAATGGACCAACCATTTATAACGGCTAAAGAAAATAATATTCAAACCGTAGAAGCTTTCACAACCGGACTAAAAGCATAAGAGTAGTCAATGCCTGGAATTTGACTAAACCCTTGAGCAACAAGAGGAGCTTTGTGATGATCAATCGTGCCATTAGCATGATACTTAGTTCGAAACACCCATTTGCATCCGACGACATTATGTTCACCGGGTCTAAGGACGATTGAACATGTATGATTAAGATGAAGAGCAGTCATTTCCTCATGCATGGCATTCATCAAATGAGAGTGCGAAGATGCAGTAGCAAAATTGGTCAGATCTTGTTGGGAAAAAAGCGTAGAGTAAAGGCCATGAATGGTAGTGTGAGTAAGATCAACACGATGCTTGGGTTTAGAAATTCCCGCTTTAGCCCGTGTGATCATGGGATGCCCAGAAGTGGTGGAAGCTTGTTGATTAGTTGTGGTTGTGTCAGATTCAACCTTTGTAGTAGGCGCCACAGGAGGTGGATTAGGTGGATGATCGTGGGTTGATCGCTCGACCGGATCTGAATTGCTGGAACCTAAGAGTGGATCGATGGATTGAGCCTGAACTGGAGACTGAGTAGAATCAACATTTGAATCACTTGGTTGAGCCTGATCAAGTGGGTGATCCTGGGCCGATAGTTGGACCTTGTCAGAATTACTAGAACCTGAGAGTGGATCGATGGAATGGACTGGAGATGGGACAGACTCAGCACTTGAATCACTTTTTTTGGGCCTGAATAGGAGCCGCTAGGGGTGGGGCCTCATCACAAAGCCCACAACTAATAGATCGATCAGGTGATGTTGGGACAGTAGCTGGCTTGAGTTCAGGAGACGAATGAGACGGAACATTATCTTGAAATGCAATCAACTGAAGATCAAATACAGAACTATTTGAAGAAGAGCCACTAAATGGAAAGAAAAGCTCTTCAAATTTGGCATGTCGAGTAATATAAATCTGAGATGATTCCTGCTCAAGACATTGATATCCTTTATATTTAACACAGTTTCCAAAAAAAATGCATGGAAGGAGGGCTTCTTGGAGAAAGTTTATGAGCTGCATAGTCACGCAAATATGGATAAACATGACATCCAAACGGGTGAAATTGTGCATAAGAAGGAGCCCAAGAAAAAAGCATTTCAGAAGGGGACTTGTCGTCTAAGACACGAGAGGGCAGTCGATTGATAATATAAGCAGCAGATCAAAATGCATGAACCCAATAAGATGATGGGACATGTCTGTGAAATAACATGGCAAGACCAGTTTCAACAATATGACGATGTTTGCGTTCAGCTCGACCGTTTTGTTGCGGAGTGTACGAACAGGATATACTGTGAAAAGTACCATTGTGATCAAGTAATTTGCAAACATGATGATTTAAAAACTCTGTACCTCCGTCACTTTGAAAAACTTTAATTTTAGTTGAAAACTGATTTTGAACAAATTTGATAAAAGCTTCGAAAACTAGATGAAAGCTTAACTTTGTTTTTAGTGAGTAGAACCACAGAAAGCAAAAATAATCATCCACAAAAAGGGCATAATAACGATAACTATCAACTAATTCAACCGGGGACGGTCCCCACAAATCGCAATGAAATTGTATCAAAAGAAACGTGACCCAAATGGGAATGCCAAAGTGCATACGATGCTTTTAATGTAGAACTTGTAACAGTCGAATATACTTGAGGCGTATGTGAGAAAACAAAACATCCACACTATTCTCAGCCGTTAGTTTACTACTAGATAGTAAATTTTTTGAAATTTACGGAACCACCCGAACATTGTGTAACGGAAGGTTATGAATTGAAGATTGACCAATATGAGATATGGGAAGAACATACCATCTCCAAAAATGACTTTTGAGGTACCAACATAAGCAACAGGTTTAGTGAAAGAACCTGTGGATGAGGCCATATGATCGGAAGCACCGAAGTCAACGAACCAATCAAGACTGTCGGTTATAACATGGCATTGGGCATGAAATGCATTAGCTAAATATGCATCTGATCTAGGGTTATGACAAGCATAAGAAGAGAGATGAGGACAGGCACTAGCATATTACCCATTTTGTCGACACAATTGAAAAGGTGGAGGACGACGACCGCGACCTCATCCCCCCAAAATGAGCGACCACCATGGCCACGAAAGGGAGCAGGTGGGCTGGTGTTGGCCGAAAAAGCCACCGAAGAAGACACAGTTAGTTCCATGTAAGGAACGTAAAAACAACTCATGTGCTTTGGCTTGAGCAAGAAAATCACCTAAGATAGCTGGTGATCGTGAGGCTCGAATTGCAGTGGAAAATGACTCAAATGATGAACCAAGACCACACAAGAACCAATGAACCTTGTCGGATTCGTCGACTGGGTGTCCAACAGCTGCCAATTGATCGCAAACTGATTTTAATTTCCGTTCAAAATCAGCAACAGAGGATGATCCTTTGGAAAGTTGATGAAGTTGATCTCGTAATGTCACACCCCGTTACCCCAGTTGGCAACGAAGCGTGACGTCGCGGAAGAGTAACCATAATCATAACGAACGACCACTATATGGACGTTTTCAAAAATACATCGATATAACTTTAAAAGATAGAAATGTTTTACATAACCCGAAAATGTTAAAGAGTAGTTCGCAAGATACAGAGATTTAAATACATAATTAAATTATCCAAAATAATGCAATTAAATCTCCGACGGTTTGAAAATGAATGTGACTCCTTAAGTGCGGAAGCTTGAAAATTCATCCGATGTGATGAACTTGCCTTAATTTCCTGAAAATACACGCTAAAATACGTCAACAAAAATTGTTGGTGAGCTCATAGGTTTACACGTAAATCTGACTTGTATGGACAACAATAGTAGAGATTGAATTTATAAAATCATAAATTCCTTGTTATGTATTACATATAAACCATCATGCAACCGAAGCTTAATTAAAATGAGTTTGTCCTGTGCAGTATTCCCATACGTAATACCGTGTGTTGATATATATGCACCCGCTTTTAGCCGACCCGAACTAACCCGAGTGGGGGACATGACTCCCAATAGATCTATCCACAATATATTCGCGCTTACAAATAAATGCAATTAACGGTTCATGATATAAGGGCTAATGGAACCACATGTGTAATACATAATAGAATTGAAGATATTTTTGTGTCCATATAAAAACGAAGCATGTATTTCATCCCCAAAACATAACAGTGTGAAAATAGGGGCTATGAGAACTCACCGGAATTGCAATGGCAAAAATCTAGCGTAAAAAGCTTTTAGCGTAAATGGATGAATGATGCACCGAGCGAGATTAATCGAGTCCTAAATAATAATAGGGACTTAAAAACGTCAAGTTTATATATGTATATATATATATATATATATATATATATATATATATATATATATATATATATATATATATATATATATATATAATTTTCCAGCTTTTTCGAAGGTCTTTCGGCCTACTTTGAGGTTGTTTTTGACCAAGCTCCAAAATGTTTTAGACTTTGGTTTTCTAGGACATTAAACTACTATATACAAAAGATTTTTAGAATCAAGAACGGCCATTTTTCAAGATGTTTAGGTTGGTGAAAAAGCTCGTTAAAAGCCCTATGTTGGCCATTTTTGAGCTGTCAAACTTTCGGTTTCCCAAATAATTTCTGGAGGTCTTAAACTCCAAAATAAAATATGAAAACTTCCAGATCTATAGTTAAGACATAGATCTAACTTTTGAGACAATAATCAACTCATTTCGATAAGTTATGAATTAGTTATGATTTTTCAAAGTCGATATAAATTTTTTGCCGAAAATCCGCAGTTTATAAAATTGAAATAACTTATGATTCTTGTTGTTTATTCAAAGACCAATTGTATAAAAAGTTATAAAAGTTATAAAACACATATATATCACTTGTTTTCATAATATTAACACTTTTATGATGTGTTCATATATTCATAAACACATTTAAAGATACAACATAAAAATAAAAACTAGAAACTTATAAACTTGAGTTTTTATGAAGCTTGTTGTTGTTGGTGATTATATATATATTATGCAAGACTTATATAAACATAAATGTATGATGAAATAAGTTAGTATTTACTTACTTAGAAGTATTTAGAATATGATTTTGAGTAGAAGTTGGAATCCTTGCAAGATATGCACCAAAACACTTGAATTTCTTGAAGAACACTTGAATGCAAAAGTTTGTGATGTGTGTGTGTATAGATCCGGTTTTTAGAGGAAAAAAGGAGAGGTTTTTGTTGTTTGAAGTGTGGAAAAGAAGTGAGAAATGAGGTCTTATTTATAGGCACAGTGTTTGGTCTTTCAAATGATGAAAGACATGGAAAGTAGGAGGTTGTGTGCACTTTTTAAACAAAATGATTGTGTTTAAAGTAATATTAAAAAAATAGAAGTCAACCCCTAATTGGCACATGCCTATGGCTGGCCATACATGTATTATACATGTATTTTCATTTTTTTTTGTATAAAAGTATTTAGAAATGTATTCTTGTATTTCCCTTTTCTTGTAATTTCATAAATACTTATGGATGCATTGTTTTAATGAATTGTTTTAGTCTTGCATAATTAATGTTAAGAAATTGTATTAGTGTTTGATTAGTGTCACTAATCATAATTTAATTATATACTTAGTTGAATTAATCCTTCATAACGTAAATTGATCGGATTAATTGATTTCCCGATTCATCGCACCGATGAATTTGATTCTAATTGAGTTGAATTTTTTATTAAACCTTGTTAATCACTTGATTAATTTCTAATGACCACTGATTAGGCTATAGTTGGCTATTAAATACAGATTAGGTCATTGTTGCTAACCTGGTTTAGTGTCGGATGTTACACGTAAGGATTGAATCCACTCAACAGATGAGTTGCTATATGCGTTTTCAAGAGCAACCCAGATTGGCCGAGCGGTGGAAAGACCAACAATTTCAAAAAATGCTTCCTCCGTTAGAGATGCCTAAAGAATAATAATGGCCAATTGATCAGCCTGGAACCTGGATTCAACACTGGTTTATCAAGAGTTTCAGAAATAGGTTGGGGAAGAGTACTGTCAACATGTCCCAAGATATTTTGATATGTGAGTAAAGGAACAACTTGATTCTTCCATAACATGTAACTTGGGGACGATAACCTATTGTAATTAAATGGAGTATAGTATTCATGGAAAGAGATGTATCCGGAGATAAGGTAGCAATGAGGGAGAAAGGGAAGAAGAAGAAAAAATGAACAGGAACTCCTAAGGAATTGGAAACGGAAGGGAAGATCAAAGGAAGGAGCGTGGGATTAAATGGCTCTTGATACCATGAGAATGATTCTCATCACACCAAATAAGGTGGAGAGGCATATTATTTATAGATAAACTAATTACATTGAACACCCTTGAATAATAATAAAAATTACAAAAGATATACAAACTATTAAGTAGTATGTCCAATAAAAATTTTCTAGAAAAATCAGTGATTTTCCGTTTGATCTAAAATTTTGATATGTTGTTCGTCTATATCAATTGCATCGTCATCTAATTTTTCAAATTTTAATTCGCAAAATTGAGAGAGAAATTCATGTATTACCATTCTGATTTGGTTTGTTTGTATTCGAATGTTCGTTTGTCTTCTTGATTGTGATCATGCTAAATTATGGATGAATCTGTACGCATGCATTCATAATTTGTTCTACAATTGATTTGAAAATAGTTATTATACATATTGATGGTTACATTTGTTCTTTAATCATTGATTTTAATTTTGAATAGAAATTTTTTTTTCGTTGGTGTTTTTTTGATGAATCTGATTCTTTTGAATTCTAATTACATATTAAAAACTTGTTTGTTGGATTCAATGGCAGGTCAAAAAGATCAAATGAAAGTCAAGAAGTACATTTTGTATTTCAAGTTAAATTTCTTTTGTTTTTGTTGCAAGTTGGTAGTCTGGACAGATTCTAGCTTCGAGTTCAAAGTTTTTCAATCTCGAGTATGTTAAGGATCATTCTCGAGTCCACAGCATGTTCTCTTCGAGTATATAGGAAAATCACTTTGATTCAATAGCTTCCACATCTCGATTTTGATGCAAGTGGACTATGAACAATAGAAGTCGTCCTGTGCAGAATTTTTCTTTCCGAGTCCAGCAATCAAAATTCAACAAATGTCATCACCAAATCTCTACAGTGAGGATATATCCTCACCCTAGTTTCCCCACTAAAGCGCCGTCCCTATATATCTATTGTAACGACAAAATTTGGCTATAGTGAGGATGGTAAACTAATACAAAATAAATGAAAAAGAAACTAATATTAGCTATAGTGAGGATATGTCCTCACTATTGTGTATTATATTAATCATGATATAATTCGATATAGTGAGGAAATGTTCTTACTATAGATTGTTATATTCTAATTAATATAATTAACTATGGTGAGGACATATCCTTACCTCAAGTAATTATATTCGAATTAATAAAATTAGCTACAGTGAGGACACGTCCTTACTTTATTTATTTATATTTTGATTAATAAAATCAGTTATGGTGAGAACATGTCTTAACTGTAAGTATATATTGTAATTAACATAATGATCTATTGTGAAGACATATTAACTATAGTGACGACATGCCCTCATGATAGCCCAACATTTTTTTTGCCGGCAAATTGTTGTTTTTGCTGTTTTTCACCCGTTTTCTAGGCTATTAATACCTGTTTTATACACTTTCTAAAATTCCAAACAACAGAATCATAAACATAAACCAATATCACTTAACATAACAAAACCATCAAAATCATAAACATCATCCAATATCATTTAACATAACAAAACCACCATAAAACAAGTATCGAAACAATGTCATTTACGCAACATCGTTCCATACCAATAGACCGACCATTCAATATTCACCATGATCTTCCTCGTCTTCATCCGAAAACTCAATTTCTATATTATTGGCTTTCAAACCTTGTAGAAGGGCCTCCAATCTAGCCTCCACTCGTGAATGTCTAATTGAAGATTCTGAAGCTTGTTTAGCCAACAATGCATCAACCTCGGCTTGGGTGTAAGAAGTTTCTCCAGCGGACTTAGATCGTTCAGTTAAGACATTTGATGAAATATTGGCACGGCGAACAATTTGACCACGTCCCCGATTATGCCCGCGACGTGTACCCAACACTTGTTCGATGATTTTCTCTCTTCAGTCAATGGGTTGGGAACGTCAGTTTGAGCACTTTTCAATGCCACCATCTTTTCCTGTATAGTTACAAAACAATAATAATCAATGTGAGTATATTTTATTTAGTTTCGTACATTAAGTAAATAAAAATTACTTACATATTGCTGATGAGATAGACTATCAACGACAAATGTCCCATTTTTCGTATGATTTGTACAAAACATTTCAATCAGGCTAGGATATACACCATCAATTTGACGTTGAAAACACATTAAATGAATTCAATATATACTTAATAGGTTGAATAACAGATAGAGAACTATTTGAAGAAGAGCCACTAAATGGAAATAAAAGCTCTTCAAATTTGGCATGTCGAGTAATATAAATCTGATATGATTCCGGCTCAAGACATTGATATCCTTTATATTTAACACAGTTTCCAAGAAAAATGCATGGAATGCTTCTTGGAAAAAGATTATGAGCTGCATAGTCACGCAAATATGGATAAACGTGACATTCAAACGGGTGAAAATGTGCATAAGAAGGAGCACGAGAAAAAAGCATTTCAAAAGGGGACTTGTTGTCTAAGACACGACAAGGCAGTCGATTGATAATATAAGCAGCAGATCAATTGAATATGTTGGAAGAAAGTCCCTTTGGAGCACAAGACTGCCATTTGGCCCCAAATGAATTCAATATATACTTAATAGGTTGAATAACAGGTCAAAATGGGTCGTTTAATAAATAAGTATTAATAGGTTCAAGTATATACGTAATAGGTTGATATAGAAGTAAAACGACTTAACCGTTCATATCGTGTCTCAACATACGCCTTGCTACCATGGTAACTCGGGTATGGTTGCATAGCTCGATTGACAAAATTCACATGTGCTCTATGAACATTGTATTTCTTCATTTAATAATCAACAAGTTCATTCCAACTTTAAAGAGTCATGTCAGCTGGTGGTTGTTGGCGGAGTGCTTCTACACAATCATGGCCCCCTGTCTTCGTGAAATGATGTTGCTTTAATTAATTTTTGCTGCTCGAGTAAAGCTTAGCACAAAGCGTTGAAACCCCGTTCATGACATTTGTCCCCATTGTCGAGCTACCATCTAGATGAGGTCTCATATCGAAATATGTCTGCACATTGTAAGAAATAGTAAAGCAATGTAGTATATTTTTTACAGTTTCAATATATTAAAAAAATTTCAACCTCAATTTGGGGACAAGTGGAAGTCTTGTGCTCCAAAGGGACTTTCTCCCAAGATTCAAACGTAAACGGGATGTTCTTCCTCAAAGTAACCCCGAGCAAGCTTTTAAAATCTTTTGCTAAACGGGTTGATAGGAAACATCTTATTGACCTTGAAATTTTTAGTTTTTCCACGTTTTCTCTTCAAGCATACAAATTCAAGCGAACAAATTAAATGATAGGAGTAACGAAAAATTAAATTAACAAAATATTCAAGAATTTTTTACTGCTGCTGCCATCTTGCTGGTGGTGGATCACCACCTGTATCCCCACCATGTGCCAAAGCTGCCATCTGAAAAATCAAATGCAATCCTACAAATAAGATCAACACAAATACAACTCGATAATCTATTGCCAACATATAAGTAAAACAACTTGATAAATTACAATGGCAATTCAATCAGATTCATCACAAGAATAAATGTGTGTAACAATTTCATCATCAGAAGTATCCCTATCGACATCATCATTGATAGCATCATCAATAAAATCAGCATCATTGTCGCGATCAAAAATAGGAATATCTTCAATAACTTCGGTTGCTTCACCTATACTCAAACTAGTATATGCTAGATCATCCAAATTAGTAGATAATGCAAGATCATATGAATGACTCTCATGTATAACATCATCTTCAATGAATTCTGCAACGATATTTCGGTCCCAGGTCTTTCGATGATTCACCTCTTGAACAACCTTCCAATACTCCTGGATTTTAGACGGGCCTTGAAGGTAAAAGACTTGATTTTCTTGTGTTGCAAGTACGTATTGGTCTTTTTTATACCATTCATTCTAAGTAGAAATACTGGTTATGTTATTTTTAGTGACACAATGTTGGTTATCGATTTTAAAACAATATGCATCGAAACAACACAACCTTGCAACCACTTAAATAGATTAGCTCTAGAATTTCTTCAAGCAAACCATAATACATATTTCCTTCATGCCCAGGAGTTAAAACTCCAGTGTTTTGAGTTGTACGTCTTGTATCACGATTGTGAACCGTAAACCTCACATCGTTAAGTATGCAAGCGGAGTAATTTTTTGCAAATGTTGGTCCATTAGCCAAAGCATGTAATTCAAGACTACAACTTGATTCGTCAGCTACTCTCATCTGATTGATCTTTGAAGAAGACAAAAATATACAAAATTGAGTAATAATTGTTAATTTATTTAAACTAGTTTACATATACAATGAGTTTACCTTCTTCTTAAACTAGTCGGGAAATGTTGTTTGTGGATCATTCCCAGGCATGACAGTAGTAAGTTCACTATAAATGTTCTTGACAATAGTATATATAAGCATAAAAATAACTTATGAAAATATATTTCAAAATAAAAATGCTTACGTCATGTATTCGTCGATCTCAGAACTGTTATAAAGTACAAACCATTCTACTTTCGTCCAAAGTTTGTGATCCAACTCTTTACATACACTTTTACTAATTTGTGTACATACGGATTGAAACACATGCAACTCACGTGTCGGAATTGGAGCGTTCTCATTTCTGTCTAGACGCTTAAATCTCATTGATACATCCTGGAGATACATCGAACAGAATGTTAAAGCTTATTCTGCAACATACCCCTCTGCTATAGAACCCTCGGGCCGAGCTTTGTTTCTGACATAATTTTTTAACTTCTTCATGTATCTTTCAAATGGATACATCCACCTCATGTAAACAGGTCCGCTTGAATAGCCTTTTCAGGTAAATGCATAACCAAATGAATCATTATGTCAAAAAATGCAGGAGGATAAATTTGCTCAAAAGTACATAGAATCTTGATCAATTGATCTTTGGTCTCATTCATGTCATCTGTCATCAAGTTTCGAGCACAAATTTGGTTAAAGAATAAGCATAGTTCAATTATTGGTGTCGAAATAGTTGAGTGCAAGTACCCTCGAACTCCAAGCGGCATTAGGCGTTGCATCATTATATGATAGTCATGAGACTTCATGCCCGTTATGTTGTCCTCCTTATCAGTGAAATACTGATAAAACTTTGATCCAACGCCATCAGGTATTTTAACTCCCTTAATGAATTTACAAAACAACTTCTGTTGTTCGGTATGAAAGAGAACATAGGATGAGGCTTTAAGAGCTCATCGTTTTCTTTTTCGAGCCACAATCATTTTGAATCATCAATGTTTCCAAGTCTCTTCTAGCATGATAGTGTCTATGGATTTGTCATTCATTAATAAAGTACCCAACAGACTCTCACAAACGTTTTTTTTTCGATATTCATGACATCCAAATTGTGCTTTAGTTAAATAGAAGACTAATACTCAAGTTCGAAGAAAATCGATCGTTCACTCCAATTCATATCATTTGGTTCACGTTTTCTCTTTGACGCCTTACTACTCCCATAACTAGGATGTTTCCCTGGCGTACAAAGGGAAAATTATTAAGTTGTTCTAAGATGTCTGCTTCATCAAAACCTCTAGGACGACTTCCGTTTTCGACTTTACCATTGAACTTCTTGTCCTTCCTCCATTTATGGGTTTTAGGAAGAAGTCTTCTATGACCAACGTAAGCGGTTTACCCTAACACACAAGGTGATGGAGTGTCAACATTATATGTAGAGCACGCTAATTAGCCTTGACCACTCCAGCCAGATAAATAATGGCGAACAGGAAAATCAGTGATGGTCCATAAAAGCATTGCACGCATATGGAAGACAGAGTTTATAGCAACGTCTCTAGTTTAGACTCCATGAGACCATAGTTCCTTCAATTCATCAACCAACGGCCTGAAATAAACATCAATGTCCTTCCCAAGTGATTTAGGGCCTAGATTAACAACGTCAACATCAACGAAGACTTTTTCATACATAACCATGGGGGCGTATTGTATGTTGTCAATATGACAAGCCACATGTTGTAAGATAGACTCGTGTTTCCATAAGGACTAAAGCCATTAGCAGCCAACCCTAATTTGACATTTCTAGTTTCTCTTGTGAAATCTGGATACCTTTGGTCAAAATATTTCCATGATGTATCATCAACCGGGTGACACATCCTACCATCCTCCATCCACTTTCCAGTAGCATGCCAGGCATCAACTTTGCAGTGTGTATGCAACTGTACATGCGCTTTAATCTAGAAGTCAAAGGAAAGTAATGCAAGGCCTTGTTAGAAACTTTTATCCCTTTGGTGTCTTTATCTTTCCATCTACTCTCATGACATAGTGGACAACTTTACAAGTCTTTGTTCTCCTTCCAAAACAAATAACAGTCATTCTTACAAGCGTGAATTAATTTGTCTCCTAACCCGACCTTTTCCATCAACTTTTTAGCTTCATGATGTGACTTGGGGAGTTTGTTGTCTTCCATAAATGCAAATCTAAGAAGCTCTAGCAGTTGGTCAAATGAAGTAATGTTCCAATGATTCATTGCCTTAATGTACGAAAATTTTGCCAAAAAATCCAACGAAGACATCTAGTCACAACCAGGGTATAGTTTGATGTTAGCCAACTTAAATAAGTCATCAAGATCGGCGTTTGTAGCAGTCAGACCTTCAGTTGGCTCATTATTATTCTCATTGGTATTTGTGTCGTTTTCATCGCCAGTATTTCTTGAAGAACATCATTAAGGGCATCACGTATCTCATCTGTCGTTTGAGGTAAGTGTGGTACTACTTTCGAAACTAAAGGTTCACCGTGATAAATCCATGTCCTGTAAGCCTTAGTAAACCTATTTGAATGTCTGAGACGTTCAAGTGACTCAATTGTACCAAACTCAACGTTATTACATCTACAACATGGGCAACGACATTTACCTTCAAAGTTCAAGTGCTCATTACATCTCAAGAGAAATGCCTGGAGACCATTCCAAATTCAATGGAATTTTTGTGTAATAAAGTCCAACTCTTATCAATCGTCATAACTGTGTTCACAACGATTAATTATCAAAACATTTACAACACCAAGAGCTAATAAATTATATATATTTACCAAGTCAAATACTAAGTCGGTAAAGCATATAAATCGATCCAAATATCAAACATATATCTTTGTTTATTATCAGTGATGCACTCTTCAAATTTGTAAGTAGAGAGAGAGAGAGTGTGTGTGTGTGTGTGTGTGTTTATATATATATGTCTTCTGATCATTGGTGTAGCTATTATTAGTTTGAGTTTTGATTTGTAATATATATTTTGTAATTTTAAATAACGTGCTTGCTTTTACTTTTCCTGTCTAGTACTATAAGGCAAATTAAATTAATGTTAACTATTGTGGATATTGTTAGCCTCCTTATGGGTTCTATTTATCCTTTTTTATGTTTAGAATTGTGGAATCATCAAATAGGTCTCACGCATCGTACATGAAGAATTAAAGTTAAAATACACTTAAAGTGTAGATGGGAAGAAGAACAATCAACGTGATTATGTGTGGGTAAATTAAGTCATATACAACTTTCCCAGTCTAGTACTAAAAGGCAAATAAAATCAAACACCCCGAAGTGTCATCAAACTATATTTTGTATTTTAAGTAAGGGTAAATTAAGTCATATACAACAGCTAGTTAATCAATATGACACATCTATTTTTTTATTGTCAATATGGTATGTAAACTTTAGTTTTTCATACTAGCTAATATGATGGCCATATTTGTAATAGAGCTCGTTTCTTTATACCAACAGAAGCCGGTTTTGTTCTATTATATACAAATGACCATATTTTCATTTTCTACAGATATATATGCATGGCAATATATATATATATATATATATATATATATATATATATATATATATATATGAGATTATTTGTCGCTAAATTAATATATATATATATATATATATATATATATATATATATATATATATATATATATATGAGATTATTGATTGTCTCAGTGATTAATGATTCGATCCGCATATACTAACAGGGAGGTACAAAATAAGGTGCTAGCTAGGCTTAATTAATATTCATTCTTATATGTAAACCTGTTTAACAAAATTAATCAAAAGGTGATATATATGAGCCTATGAGGGCACTCAAAGAGATAAAATAAAGTAGATTTGGACATAGAATGATTTTGTATAAACTGGTGATTATGCTATTGGAATTCATAAAGCATGAAGACTCTTAAAGTGTTGGAAATGGTAATAACTGGTGATGCAAAATCAAAAACTGGTCAATTGATGGTTTATGTAACTTAGAAAATGGTCCCAGCTGTTTTGATTGCAAAATCAGAATATGGTCCCTGTTTCCAACAGCAGTGTTGTGTGTGCTGTGTATTGATTGCAAAACAGATTATGTATCTCAGAAGTGTATACAAGAAGACAGTAGCAACAATAGCAAATACAAGTACATATATGCATAGTATAGTTGAAACAAGAAGTCTCGTGTCTTACAGAGGGGCCGACGGCAGCGAGACTGCTAATAGGTGGACGGCGGCGGCGTGAAGGAGAGAACATGAAGGAGGGCAATGGTGGCGGCGTGAAGGAAGTGTAACGACGGTGGCGTGAAGTAGGCAGTGCCGCAGAGAACGACGACGTGAAGGAGGAGGGGCAACGTCAGCGTGAAGGAGAGGCAACGTCGGCGAGAAAGAGGACGACAGTGGCGTGAAGGCGGACGGCAGCGTGAAGTGGGCAGCGCCGCAGAGCATGTGGAGGTGGGGGGGGGGGGGTTTAGGTTAATTTAGGGTTTAATGGGTAAATGAAAGGAATTGTGTAGTTTTAGGGTTTAATTGTTTATCACACCTATGGTGAGGATATTTCCTCTCAAAAAAAAGATTGCATATTTTTAATTCATTTTGGTGGGAATTGTGTAGTTTTAGGGTTGTATCTGGTCCTCTTGGCCTTTATCTTGGTGTAAGTCATAGAGACACCCTCACTTACTTCTTTTTAGATCAGGCCAAGGTCTTTCACTCTCTCCATCAGCTTCGTGACATATGCTCTGTTAGTCTTAGCCGTTTCAGACTTAGAATGGCTCAGAGCAACTGCCAGCTCAACCCATTCCCTGTACCCCATTTGTGCAACATCAGTGTAGTCATAAGTCTCCAGTTCTGGGTCTATTGTACCCATTCTGGTTATTTGCAATTTCCACTGTTTGCCTTTTCTTGATGTGGGGACAGCTTTGACAATTGCTTCCTTGGCTAGCCTTCTTTCAGCAACATCGTGAAACTTTTTCCTTGCCAAGTTGTCAAAGTGGAACTGGGCTCTTGCAGAGGATGCTTGCTTGGTTTTGGTAAGTAAGACCTGACCACCCTTTTCCTGTTCACCTTCCTTTTTACCAGCTGATTCTCTAGCAACTTCAAGCAGTTTTCTTTGCACATCCAAAGAAGGCATTTTGGTTTTGCTTGCATCTTTGAATGCAAGAGATATGGCAGCTTTGGCAGAGGCTTCTTCTTTTCTCAGTATTTCCAGGGCTTTGATCTGTTCATCTCTGAGCTCATAGTATTTTTCCATAGGGACACCCATTTCTTTAGCCCTTGCCTTGTCAAACTTTAGTTGTGCTGCTTTCTGGTGATCAGGATCAACAACTGCTTTTTCTTTTCCTTTAGCTGTTGTACTGGTAACAGCTTCAGGAATATCTTCTTCTTCTTCTTCTTCTTCCTCCAGAATTCGATGCCTCCTTCTGCTACTTGGCCTGTCCTCAAGAATGAATTCCTCCCCCTTAGATTGTGCAAGGTTTGGAAATCCAGCCTGAGTAGGCTGAGCAGCTTCAGGTTGATGAGAGGCACCTTCAACTGGACCAGTTGCTGTTACAGATGCACCTGCTGTTTGACCAGTAGATTCTGATTTCTCCTTAGGAGAAGAGGCTTTCTCCCAGTTAGACTTAGTCGTCGAGGCAGACAACTTCTCCTCCTTTGAAGGAGATGGACCAGCACCTTCAACAACTGGTCTGCCTGAAGAAACAAATTCAGCAAGCTTTGCAGCAGTTTTGGCAGCAGGTATGGGACCAACCAGGCTATGCCTTAAGAAAGTCAGGTTGTCCTTCACCTCTGCAAGTTGGGAAAGACAGGTTTGAATAAAAGAGGATTGGGAATCAGCAATTAAGGTCATCTTAAGAATATTTTCTCTATCAGAAGCTGTGAATAGCAGACTTTGAAGCTGTGCAAGATGTAACTCAAGAGAGTCCTGCACATCAGCAAGGTTTGATGACACAGAATTTGATAGAGAGACGATGAGAGTGTTTAGGTTGGCCAATGTATCAGGAAGGGTAGAATTCTAAGTAGAGGAGAGTGGACAGCTGTTGGGATATGGCTGTCATAGAGGACACAGAGTCCTGTTGGTGTGAAAGAATTGAGGAGAGGGAAGTGGAGGCACTTTGCAGCTGTGCAGTAAGTGCAAGCAGCTGTGAGGAGTTGTCAGTTTGAGGAGTGGATGGAAAGGAATTCTTGAACACATCAATGAATCCTTTAAGTTGTTCAGACACAGAGTCTGAAATTAGAGAGGGTAGAGAGACATGGAAGTTTCTAAAGAGCCAACTTTGTTGGTCAGCAAGGAAAGCTGATCCTTCAAAGGCAGATCTTTAGGGGATGGAGGTGTATGGGTTGACTGTTTGGATTGAGTAGATGGTGATGATGATGATGAGGCAGGTGTTTGGGGATGTGATGGAGAGGGGGAGGGTACTTTTGAAAGAAGCTCCATAGCCTGGGCAAAAGTAATGTGGCCCAGCTTGGAGGGGTCGATAGGTCCTTTATCAGTGGTTGTAGCTGCTTCATCAGGAGAAGGGGTAGAGGATGGTAGCCTTTCAGATGCTACTTGTGTTGCAGCACCTTCATTAAGGCCAGGGGTGGTTCCCCCTGCAGTACCTTGGTTTAAAGGTACCTCATCATTGGGAGATGGGATTTGCATTTCAACATCAGCAGTCGTGAAACCTGCTGATGGAGTTTGCATATGAGGAGCAGCCTCACCAAAGGGATTTTCTGTTCCCTGTGGTTCATCAGCTTGGGTGGTTGGTCCTTCAGCAGCTGTTGGGTGTACAACAGCTGTATCATGAGGAACAGAGATTGGAGGCTGAGCTACTGGATGGTCTAATCCAGCAGTGTGGGCACCTCGTGCAGACTCAGGGTGTGAAGAAGTATGATGTGGGGATTGTGTGGACTCAGTATGGAGTGGAGAGAACTCCTGTCTTTCAATATTCTCAGCCTGTTGGGAGGCTGGAATAGTGCATGTGGCTGTCTCCATATGTACAACTGGCTCCTGTTGGGAGGAACCAGTGAGTCTAGGTTGACTCTGGGTGGACTCTTGTTGGAGTGAAGCAGGCTCCAAATATGCTGAACCTTCTCCCAAAATAGGAGATGCAGCAGGGTGTGCTTCTTTTTCAACTAAACCCTGTTGAGAGGGAACTGAGGGGCTGGTTTGGGCACTTTTGGTTGGTTTGGCTATTGGTTTCTTTTTGGCAATGGATTTGCGTTGGTATGATTTAAGAGATGAGGTGGGTGATTGTGGGGAGGTGATGAGAGGTTCTGATTGGACTGGTTTTGAGACTGGGTCAGAAACAGGTATGTTGGCCTGTTCCATAGTCTCAGGTGCCACAGAGGCACCAACCACAGAGGCTTCAGGTTCAACAAATGAACCAGGGTGAGGAGCCTGCTCCCCCTCAGCCACAGAGGCTGATGGTGCAGACTTAGACTTGGTTGTTTTGGCCT
Source organism: Centrapalus pauciflorus (assembly GCA_020465985.1). Lineage (NCBI taxonomy): Eukaryota > Viridiplantae > Streptophyta > Magnoliopsida > Asterales > Asteraceae > Centrapalus > Centrapalus pauciflorus. The sequence continues at coordinate 663 of JAANYP010000621.1, read as the reverse complement.
TGTGGACCGGCCCAGCTTCAGTCGTTTCCAGGGTCCTCTTAACAAACTTGACCCTGGATTTGGATTTTCTTTTATGAGCAGCTTCTGGATCCACCCTCACAGCAGAGGGTCCATTCACCAATCCTAGCAACCTCCTCATTGGAGTAGATAGAGGAGGCTCATTTGGGAGAATCGGAGTGTAGAAAACTCCATTTCTTATTCCAGGAAATGCAGCAGTACGAAGTAAAGGCTGAGAGTTATACAGATGCTCACCACAAACGTGCTTGAAGATGAGGCTAAAAAATCTGGGATAACGAACAGCAGTTGGACGTGTCTCCTGGTGCACCAGATTCCTCAAATTCATGAAAATCCATCTGGCCATGTTGATTGTAGTCCCATCCACAAGCTGTAGGACTATAGGAATCTCATCACGGCTTAGTTGGTCAAAGGAACCAACCTTACTGCTGAAGCACATCACCACAGAGGCAAATAAGAAACTGTAGGTTGGAGACACATGTGCAGAACTTTTGTCTTTTTACTTTGTCTACTGTTGCATTGCCTTTAACTAATTTAGGAATGTCAACTTTGCGTCTTTCTTCCTTGTAAAGGCCTATTTTGATATAAGAAAAAGGTCTGTCACCCTTTTTCAAATAACCTTTTGTCTTCATGTTACAGAACAGTGTG